>JABASF010001458.1:0-22023 GCA_019776145.1 Harlomillsia oculata | reverse complement strand
CCCAGCAATCTTGAGTTCAGATTTAGGCTCAATTGCACTTACGTTCTTTTTCTTTGCCAACGTACGGAGATGCTTCTGGACCTTTGGATCTAATGAGTCAATTTTTCCGTGAAGTCTTTCAATGGCCAGTTGAATTTTTTGAACTCGCAATTCCCTGGCGCTTGCGCTTGGCACGCCAACAACCTTAGAGTTCTCACGTTGTTGTCCAGACATTTCTGGTCGTTTAGCTTCGAATGGATCGTCACCAGTAGACGAAGTGGCTGCCGTCAAAGTCTTATCGGGAGGTCTCTGAAAGATACTTCGCATAGGGTTCAAAAAGAATTTGAAAGCTTCCGCCATTGTGCTTACGTTACGTAACTTGCTTCGACAGTAAAACGAGTCTCACCGAGTACGTATACATGGACATGGACCAAAAAATATACGTAAACTCGAATGGAGATATCGACCATGACAACTTAAAGGTTCAAGCATACGAATTTCGCCACTTTTGCTACTCCCAAAGGATCGATTATATAATGTCATGATTAATTCCAGTTAAGTAAGTTCGATGAAAGGATGGAATTTCACTTACAAACACATAATTCAATAATTTTTAATAATATTGTAACAACACTGAAATCTTGTGCATAATATCATATCACAATTTATTGTTATTGTATAAAATTGCAATGTTTCATCTACTTCGATTAAATTAGTTTAACTATAGTTTAAATCCCGAATGAATCGCGGCCACACCAAAGGTGAGATTTTCATAAGTAACGCAACGAAATCCTGCTGCTTGAATAATTTTCTTGAAATTTTCCTAAATGTCATATAAAAGTTAGACACATTAGTGTCATAATAACGTAAAAAGTTAAAAGGACAGTATCTCATTATGTAATATGATTACACACCTGGTTTGGAAATTTTCTAATACTTTCAACTAAATATTGATATGAATCCCAATCTCCAGCAATGACTTGGCCCATAGCAGGTATGACTTCAAAGGAGTATTGGTCGTACGCCCTTTCAAATGGAAATAAAAGTTCAATAGAATTAACAACAACATTAAATCAATGATTCAAAAGTCAAAATATATGAAAGCAACATAAAATTGGTTTTTGTTATTACCACTTAATCAACGGATTGTTTACATGACTAAATTCCAAACACATGAATCGACCTCCTCTTTTAAGCACTCGATGAGCTTCGGCAACAACCTTTTCAAAGATCAACCGTAATTTAATATTCACCCGAAAAATATTTGAGTACAATAAAAAACATTGAATTCTCACTTTGTCAATATGAACACAATTTCGAATACCAAATGCTATGGTGTACGCATCAAACGTATTGTCTGGAATTGTATGTAAATTCTCTGCGTCACCTTCTAACCATGATATTCTACTACTTTGTGATGGAGTTAAGGCATCCGTGGTCCTTTTCTGACCTACTTCCAGCATTCTGGGATTGATATCACAAACGACAACTTCCCGTCTAAAAATTATAAGTGCAAGAAGATTCGTTACAATTACAATCTTAACCGAATTGCAATTATTTCAATATACTGTTTTACAAAACGCCGTAAACTTCAAAACTTACTCGTCATTTGGGTGAGTATTGTGTTGTCGACGTTTCACTTCCGTGCGACGATTGTATTGCGACTCGACTTCGCTAAATCGGGAATTACTAGTCGAAAATGACGAAAGCCCAGGAAGAAACTTTGTATATTTCAAGAATCGAAAGGCAATATCTCCTGAAAAAAATCATCTAGTCATTTACAAGAATGTACAATACAAAAATACAAAATGTTGATTTATCAACCAACCTGTTCCACCTGCAACGTCAATTAATTTAGTATTTGATCCAGGATGTAATCGATGAACAAAAATATCTTTCCAAACACGATGAACACCCGCACTCATACAATCATTCATTACGTCGTAGGTATCCGCAACATTTTCAAAGACAGTCCGCACTAAATACAATCCACATTCTCATTAAGAATTAGGACATGCGAAATAATTTACAAACTTATAAAATTAAAACTGCTAATTACCCTTTTGTGATTTGTCATGTTCAGACACAGTTTCGAATCCAAAATGTGTCTGTTTCTCGGACGAATACAAACTCTCATTATCATTTCCTGACTGTTGATTGTGTTGATGTCTCATNGACTGTTGATTGTGTTGATGTCTCATCATTATCGAAGTTCCAAATAAAGCCCGATGGATTTGCAATCGTCGCCCAGTCCTCAAAATCACCGGGGACAACTTTTTCTGTATGACTGACATAATATTTCCCGACCAGATGACGTAATAAACTTGCAAAATTACACCACTACTAATTCATGGAGAATCTGTATAAATGCAAAATAAAACGAGAAATGACTGGAGGAATTAGCAATGGCATGTGATTGCACAAACTAATGAGAATCCAGAGAAAACATAACGAATCAAACTAATAATAAAAGTGAAAGTGAAAAACAACGCATTTCTTACTGTTGATGATGACGAGTGACGATGTTTGTTGATGTCAATTCCATGTGACGATCCTCATTTCCTCATCAACCGGACACAGGACAAAAACCGCCGACACTTTTACTATATGATGAGTTGAACTCTTGCGGAGTGACCACGTGCGCACGGTGCAGTCAAGCAAAAACCCCGAGGCAAAATAACAGATCCAAAAACTCCAAAAATCCATCTCTTCTCAACTTCTCATCTCTTCTCTCCGAGTTTCAAAGCCCCACTTTCAATTGGTTGGGCACATTCCCAGAATTTCTCTCCCGTCATTTCAACATTCAGCTGATATATTTCTGAGCTGTGAAAGTGAAAGCAGGAGTTTGTAAAAAAGTCCCACAGTTATCCCAACATGAAGAGGAAATAAAGGTGCGGCGTCGAAAATTCCTGAGTATTAATTATAATTTAACACTTGCACCACTATATTTTACTAAATGAGCAAGCGACTTTCTCCTGTTTGTTGTTCATGTGCCTTTTCACCGTGCATTCCAAATTGTGGTGAACAAAGTGGAAGATGAGTGGAAAATACGACAGTGGAGCTAATTGCATCTAAACCGTTCTGACGTGTGCAAAAGTGATTATTATGTAAATTTTGCGTGCGATGCTAGTCTCTCCTGCTTTCCATCTCATCTTCGGAGCATTGGTAAATGACGTCTTTCTATGTAGTCTCCTCATATAATTTTCAATTTTATCACACTGGACCGCATAAATATTTTCAATTATCACGCTTTCATGATGAAAGCTTTTCAATCAACAGCAGTTGCCGGTTTCCAGTTTTGACCTCCACTGTCAAGTGCTGTTACAATCTTCATGTAAAGCTTTTTGATCATTCCCGACCGCTGATTCATTCAAATAATTTCATATAATAGGTTCAAGGAATCATTAATTTGATAAGGTACAATTTTTCAGCAGATTCATCTGAATTTATATCTGTTATCATTATCATGTTACAATGTATAATAAAAGCGAAAGTGAGAATTAAACTGTAAGTCTATGGTTTACCAGTTTCGGTGAAATTCAGTTTAACAGTTTGCTATGTTTCTGTTTTTGTATTTGTTAGTTTTCATTTTGTTCGTCGTTTGCGTTTTTTTGGGGTCCTCAATGCAAGCTCATGCAGCAAGTATCATTTGAATACAAATGCAAATGTGCAATGCAATCCTAAAGGCCATAACATTCGCATTTTGGCTAATCCTAATCCTACAATGTATTCCGTATTCGTATTCCGTATGCAACGTTGATGTTTGCTCATAAGTTGGAAATGAAAACTATGCATTGAAACAGCGTTGTTGGTATAAAAATAGATTAATGTTTTTTAAGTTTCTGGGTGCAGAATGCTGAAAGGCTGGTTCACTAAAAACTAAAATATAATGTTGAAATGACTATGTATTTGTAGGAGGTTGTCCCCTTGTACGAATTGAAATGGGAAACATTATGAGATCCGTTGACGTCTAAACTTTTTTGCAAATCTATTTTCGTTGTGTAGTCACAAAGTTGTTAAGTATCTTCACCTCTCGGTTCTTGTGTCTCTGCATGTGCGAAAGTCCACATTTGAGTTGTGCGAATGTGTGTGTGCATATACTTTTTGCGTTTTTTGAACATTTGACATTTGCACATTTGCACATAGCAATAGCATAATAGCACGTGCTGGATGCTATGTTGGAACGTTTGGAACATCATGAAATTGATCAAAGTCCAAAGTTAGTTGTCATCAAGTACTTTACAGGAACGAGTGTTGTGGAATAAGCTCATCGTATAACACACATTGTGCTCATGTTTTTTAAGATGTATCATACATTTTGAAGTCAACGCCAGCAGGAAAAGCTGGTGGCTTCAGGGGGAGTTCAGGTTAGCCGTTTTTGCTGTACTGATGCTGAGTTTGTAGTTAAAAGGAAAGTAAATAAAGTACTCGTTGAAAAATATAGTTGTTTGCCAGATCATAAAAGGGTTCAGAATGAGTTAATACAACTTCATTATCTCATTCAGGAGCAAAGAAACTTTACACTTTAGGGCATAAACTGACATAACAAAACAAGGTGAAGTAATTTCTTTGTACTACGCCCGGGGCGACTTAACTCAGTCAGTGTATTGTTCAAGAATCCAAACTGCTGAATGAAAAGCTCTCTGTTTACGAAATTCCGATATATATTTTTTTGTGATCTTAGTTGGTGGTGGTGTGACTTGTGACTTTGGACATAACTTACGCATGACATGGGAAAGTCATGCAATGTTATTGTGTCAAACATTGAGTCACGTGTATTTTGAACAAACAGTTGACAGTTGTTGCAGCGTTCAGAAATTGCTGAATGAAGTGTAACTAATTCTAAACCCCTTGTATTACAATTTAAGTAATGTGTACTATATACTTTCAGTGTTGTGAAATACTTTCATAGCTTTTCTGCTTTTCTACACTAAAGGCCCATGTCTCATGAAATCGTTATTTTGTATCTCAACTTGTATACTATGGATTATCCTCATTCCTTGAGTATTTTTAAAGAAAGCAGCTTTGGAATTCGAAGCTGAAATATTCCAAAGGTTTTTTGTTCCCCGAAAAAAAAGAGTTGAATGAAATTCGGAAGCGTCGACCAAAACTGTGATATGCCAAATACTGATGTGGCCCCTCAGGTCCATGCGCAAAAATCGATTTTCACTTCCACTTCTAGTCATGAGACCATCAGGCGAAGCAGGCAACTGCATTGTAAAAGTACTGCCTTCATTTCACGACGTGACCCAAAGCTCTCATGCTTGTTGGTAGAATTGAATTGAATATCCATTCCATAGTTTCAGTTCCTTTGCAAAAGTAACGAGGGTCTGTGCTTGAAGTTGGTAGAAGGTTGTTGGTGTGACTGGCTTTGGCTTGCTGGTGCTGGCTCAGTCAGAATATGACTTGACGTTTAGGCCAGCAAGCAGCAAAAAGTTTGTATCATAGCTTCTCAAAACCTTACGCCAACATTATTTGCAAAACTGAGAGAGAGAATGTGCAAAAAGGGAGCTGGTTTCTAGGTATTTCATTCAATAGCATCTTCGGTCTAAAAAGCTTTATAACTATCAGACATAGCGGCGTCAAGCGTCACATTCAGACAGAACGAGACTGGATACTGCAGTTGGTGGGTTGTCCTGTCCGTGCACAATTCACTAGTTAAGTGCTCACTGCCTTCGTCCACCTTGTCAAAGTACAAATCTTATGTGTGAGTGTGTTGTTCACTCTGTCGTAATTAGAATTTTGTGATTGGTGCAACAAAGAGGCCAGTTTCCATTGTACAAAGAAATCACTATCTCTGCATTTTGGGCATTGAGTCAAGCATACAAGCGTACAAGATAGCAGTGATTTCATAATTTTGTATGTACAATTATTTAATCGTTTTTTCATCACGGTTCATGAGTTCATCGCTAGTATCCAACACACTGCTTTGTGTTTTTGCGGATCATTCTATTCATTTGTAAGTTTTTTTGTCGCATTACCTAAATTAATAAAACTTGAAGCGTTAATCCAAGATTGGTTACAACCTTACAACTTTGAAATGACCCAATTCGCCAAAAAAAAGTTTCTCATGGAGTTCAAAATGAACGCTGTAACTGTAACAATTACTCACTTTTGCTATATGGCATTTTTACGATATCATAACATTTCATGGTGAAATAAAGTTTAGTTTTAAGTATTAGCTTGATTTCATCGAAACCAAACCAAATGTATTTTTGATATTACAAGAAATTGACCAAGCAACTTTTTTTTGCCAACTTGGTTAATTTGGTATGCCAATGAGTTTGACGGCGGAAAGCAAACTGCCATCGCCAAAAGTAGAATGTATTGATTGGCCTATCTCACCCGATGAAATAAAGGATTGTAGGAGCTATGCTGAAAAAAGTGCGACACGTGCATGATGAAAGAGTTGCTCTGCTGCTGAGGAGAGGTGAAGGTGCGTCTGATTTGAGACTTTTAGAATCTGTATAATTCTTTTCAGTTTCTGTACAATGAAATCTCCTAAGGCAGATGCATCTGTCTGAGATTTTCAGACGTCAGTAGAATATTCAGTCAGTAACTATGCATATGAATCTTGACTTTTTGTAGTGCTAAGCGCTAGTCTCATATACCAGTTCTTTTTATCATCTGTATATTAATGACTTATCCTTGAGGTAAACTGCATTCAAAGATACTGGAAAACCTATTTGTACATGGATAGGGTAATATGCACACACGTTAGAACGGACAGGAACAGGTAAGCATAAAAAAGCTGTCTCATCCCTTTCTGATGGAAAAATTCGTTACTGAAAAACTGTCTTTTTGTTGTATATTGTTGTAAGTTATAACACTTTAACCATTACAGTTTGTGTTTCTGTGAAGTGAAGTGATTTTATCTGGTTCACCTTCATGATTCACGGTGCGATGTCTTGAAGTTTTACAGCAAAAATACAGAAGCAAAGTAATTGTGCACATGAGAAAATATTGTCATTTTGTTGTAATAAGATTGTAATACTCATATTAAAGCGAACCATTAAACATCATAATGCACCATATTACAGAAGTTGGACAATAGGTTTAAGACTTCCGTAAAGCAGTTTAATAGTAGTTATGAACTCTGTAGGATTAACTTATAGTTGAAACATTACAACTGTTCGATTCTCCTAGAACATCAAAAACAAAAGTGGGTAGTTAACCTTTACTGATGATGTGGTGTTCAAGCAAAGGTTCAAAACGTCAAAAGAAATCCCTCCTGCTGTTGTCGTCATTGATTGCATCCTGTAATCTTGTGTGCAATTCGTCATCGTCATCAGTGGTCATATCATATGCAAATAGGCCATAGGACTTTTGGCCTTAGGAGCTTAAGTGCCGTCATACGGGTCATAATCAAAAGCCGTAGAGATGAAAACACTTTTATAATTCATCAAATGCAGTTTACGAGTTTGCTGTTAGTTAAAGTAGGTTACGTTATGCTGTGCTCACGTGCAATTCTTTTGAAGTAGCGTTATACTTAAATCTAATAGAAGATGAAGAACCGGTCGTTGCGCTCCTGCTGCAACAGATTAATAAGGACCATTTAATTTGCCAGTTGTGAAGTGGCCAATGTAATGCATTTGGAACACTAATTCTATTTGCAACCATAAAGTAGAAAACCATTAAAGTATTACACAATAAATGTCATTTCCGGTGCCAATTTAAAAGTGTAGTGAAAGCTTAATGCTTGAATTGTGTGACCGAGACAAAAAGAACCCGAGTAACGTTGTTTTTTTTACTAATCAATGTAATCAATCACAATTCACTAAATATAAAATGTCATGTCCAAAAACTATGCACAAGTTTTCCTGTGCAGTTTCACTTGGACTTGTTATGTCAAAGTTTGTTGTAGTTGTAACGTCGTTTCATATCAAAGAAAATTAGGTTTGCAAAAGTTTACGACTACGGCATGTTACCTGAATAGAGATGCCTCAAACATCGTGTTAAAGTTAATAAGAATGTTACCCTGATTCTCTTGTAACTTTTGTATCCAAACTTGTAACAATAAGTTAGAAACTTTGTTTTTCCGTTTTTAGACGCAGAAGATGATGTTATATCTTGTATCATTACTCCGAAGCTTTACAATGTTATACAAATTCTAATACGACACTATCTTGCAATAGTTTAGAAGCTTGCTGTAGTGACGCTGACGAATTACTTTTAGCGTCAATTATTAGGTTACCTACTGGAATCATGCAACTGCATCGTTGTCTTTACTTTGCATAATGTCCGGTGTAAATGAGAATGGAATTGTATTGTAATGTGACTGCTGTTCGCATTCCTTATTTACAATGCTGCGAAGAGCAAATTGGAAACACAGTGTTCCTGTAAGTAATGCTTACGGCCAACGGAAATAATGCCATGTTACAATGTTATAGCCAGATTGGATTGAAGGACACGAATAACGAAATTAATGATCTTGAACTGACATCCAACTAGTCTCATTATGCTAACTGTGGTTTATTCTGGCTTCTGACATATATACATCCTTGTTAGTACTATAAGTGCAACCGATAGGAATTGGCACTTTTCATGATTCTGCGTCATTTGAAAATTAGTGGTGGTTCATGCGTGTACGTATTTTCTTCAGAATTTGCATTTTACTATAGCCCAAAGCACAAGCAATAACATTGAAATATAATGCCATTATTGTGTGAGTATGAACACAAAAGGTATGAGAAAATGTTTTGTATGGAGTCATGTGCTGACTCCAAATACATATTGGAGAAAGTTATAATCTCCAACATCAAAGGGCAAATGTCCCTTTTTTGGTTCGTAAGATAGAGTGCCACGAATTTCTTTTATGGCATTATTGCCTTTCTTCATCGTATTTTCTTGAATTATTCATTTATAAAGATCATGTATTCCTGAAAACCTTTCTCCATGTTTGTGTTTGTGCAGGTGGGAGTCGTCGGCTTAATGTTATTCCTGCTATTGTCCTTAAATTTAACATGACAAGATCGAAAGTAGCCCAAGCCAACAACGTGTGGGCGTTGAATGATTCTGGATATTTTAGCATTTATCAGTTTTATCGATTTTTCAGCGTATCATTATCTTTCTTAATGTACACTTGTGCACAAGACGCTTGATGTCTTGAAGTTAATGAGGTTAATGCTGGACATTAGCCTACTATAATGCAGTTAAATGGATCCTTCTAAATTACCTTTTCACCTTAGTGGGAAAGTCCTGCCGTTTAATGTGATGTTTCGCGAGCGAATCAAATTATCATCGTGGGCTTTGCCAACGTGAGAAAATGTGGAGTGAACTAAAAATAGCGGTGTTTGTATCGATTTGTACCTTGGATTCCGTTTATCAGTCACTTTCGGCAGATATGTTGGAAAACAAAGTTAAAGATGTCAATGTGATGATTACATTAGACATTTACAAGGGAGATAACACGAAAGAAAATCGTGGCTCTCATAATCTTCAATGAAAAATGTCGTTAGTTTAGCAATATATAATAAAAAGGTGCTTTTAATTCTATTTAATTTCAGTGTTGCAGTCGGCTGGACAAGTCAATAGGATTTGACACTATGCACATGTTGAAAATCACTGGATGAGCTGCTGTACATAGGTTGACTGCTGATGGCAGTTGACCTTTGATCGTTGTATTTTCGGAGGTCATCGAATGTTAACCTCGTCTTTTTTAACTGAACAAGTGGCAAGTGCCGCTGCTGTTGTGAATACAGCGTCCACTTACTCTAGGAACGTTTAGCTCTTCACTAAACGACATCCATACTTTGTGGTTAAGTAAGTTTATTTAGATTAATTTCCTTATCATGCATGATGTGATGAATGACAATGATGCTTCAAGAGAATTAACTTTATGTGTCTGTGTGCGATGTGTGTTGTTAACCTCGTAATTACCTCTTATTGCCAGCCAGCTGCCAAATTCTTTTGTCAATCAGAATTCAGTATTTTTGTTTACCCAGTACAATTATTAAATATTATTATGATTATCTGATCAATCGCTTTACTTGTAGACGTTTTTTTCGAAAAGATGCGATGTAAAAGTGGTGCCTGCTACAGAACGAGCATAATGAAAAGCAATTAAAACTTTATTCCAGTGAATTCTGTAGAAAGTGGTGGAACTATCTTTCTTTTATAAATGCATGCTGTTTGCGGTGTTAAGGTAGAATTGCACTTGGAAGGATCGGGATCTGTGAAATTGGTTGACACAGCATGAGCCAATATAATGTTTCAGCGAGTGAATTTGTTACCATTGTTCTGTTCTATGTCTACGAAAGTTACGTGTATACTGCAATATAAGCAAATGCCAAAAGTAATTAATTTTTTAAATGGTGAAGTTTTGTTGTCTTGCTTTTCTCGAGCGTCAAGCTGTCTGAAAATTTCTGAGAAAACAAGCTAGTGTTCGGATTTGCGTTGAGACGCTTCTCCATCGTCTTTCTTGTTTCAGAGCCTTTCCCTTGTTGATATTTTTATACCCTGGCACGGATAAGCGGCTCAAAACTGACACACAGAGAGAGTCGTCCTGTAGTCACACTTCTTATTATTCATGTTCAGTTTTGAGCCAAATGTTGCAGCAAAAACATGCATGTGGTTTCAAGCGTTAGAAATTATTTTCCAGTTTTCTTGGGGAAAAGTGAATAAAGTTTAGTTTACAGTATGAGTTGCTGTACTCAAAGATTATTTTATCGTGAATATGAGTTGGTTATATTCCTCATAGCTTTAATGTAGTATTTAAGTGATTGTGATATTATACAGTGGACGTTTCAATCGAAGCAAATAAGATTTCAATTGACTTTATTTAAAGGTCACGCCTTTTTGCCGTGTTATCTGTGGTGAAGACAGTCTCACAATGTCCGGCTCTGGTTTAGTGGTGAATATGGATCGAAGGCGAACAACGTCCATTGGAATTGAGGAACGTGCTTTGACAACCTTGGAAAAGTTTGTGGAACTCTGTGACAAGGGTTGTCCAGAGGATGAGGAAGGAGTTGAAGAAAAAACAGAAAACGTCCTCGACTCTTTGGATGATAACGGTTCACCCAAGGGTTTGAAGCACGAACATTGCGAGAGCGCCCCCGAGTTGAAGAAGAAAGAGAAAAGTCCAGATGGAACGAACGGAAGCACTGATAAGAACACAAGATTCCAAGTGTCCGCTGCAAACAAAGCCATGTTGTGTGAGCTCTTTATTGACCGGTCGATGATTGAGCTAAAAACCAAACCGGAATCTAGTCAAAACGGCGATGGTGCAGCTGTTGTATCTGGAAAATCTGGAGGAAATCCTAGCCCGACTAATAATGGGGCAAGCAAACCAGCTACAAAGAAGTCTGAAGAAATCTGGGTCAAGCGGGTGAACGATCCTTGGAGACGATCTTTCAGAATCACGGTGAGTAATGTACCTTTTATTTATTAATAATGATTATGACTGTATTTTTGTGATGTAGTCTCGTCCAGCGCACTCGTTGTCGTTATGCTTTCTCTGCTTGACTGGCTTCACATGATCATTCATTCGTTGCAGACTGTTGTATATGTTACGTTCTTGGCATATTTTCCTGAGTCTGTATAATCTCTCGCTTGAATAATAATACATTTTGCGCAATTCTCAAAACTTTCATAGACTTCAGGCCTTTACTTTTGCAATTGTTAGTTATGATGTTATATAATATTATTGTATAAAGTTTCCTTATCATGATTATTATTTCTTAAAGTCGACACAAAATCACGTTGATGTTACATAACTAGCCTTTACACTGACAAGCTCCTCGCGAAAATTGCATTATAAATGTATAAACTGTGCATAACTGAAATGTCTGAAGTGAAAAGTGGGTTCTAGTTGATTCCGAAACCCGAAACAGACGTTTTTAGTTGGCAAGTTTACCAGATTTTGTCCTTGATTTTCGGTGTCTGACTGAACGAGACCATGCTGTCATTCTGCAGTTTGCCCTTGTACTAATGTCGATAATGTAACCTACTAGCAATTGGATCACTATGCGTTGCATGCTTTGGCAGACCAGGGTGCCCTTCCTTCAAGTTCAATTTTCTGCTTTTCCGGGATAAGCTACGACTACAACGTGGCTCTTTCTTTGCTCACGTGTGGAACCTCAAGTTTTTTTGTTGGAACGTTGGAAGTCGTATAACCGTTTATGAGCTTTCGTTCAACCTAGTCACAGTGAAGAGTGAAGACTACATTCATGCAACTCGGCATTATTGTAACCAGCGTGCCATCACGTTAAAATTGTTACCCGTTATATGGGATTGGATGATGTCTAATGTCTTCATTCCAGTTATACGTTGTTATATGACACAAATGAAATGGTGGGAGTTAGAAGGATTATCGTCATTTCAATGATTTCCATGAAAAGAGGATATGTCACCATGCGGAACTGAACCGAACCATGTTAAACATGTGCGTTTGTGTTCTACATTCTACATCGTTCAATACTTTGAACCCAAGACGATGACTGGCATGCTTTTATTTATGCTACGTTGTAAATTGTAATTAAAGCTGTCGTGTGTTGTGTCGCAATCGCAAGGAAACAAAGACTTGTTGGGATACGCTGAATTATTGAATACTACACAACTTCTATACGTCTATACTAATGTACTATACTTCCGCAAACCTCCGCAAGACTTTGGTTTCGGAGTTGTGAAATAATAGAAATGCAAGATACGTCGTTGTCGCAGGAAATCAAATATTTATTTCATTTCTTTTTAAAACCTTGCATCTTGCTTTGATGTGGAATTTGTTGGGGCGGTTTGAGCATGAAAGCAGTGAAAGGATTTTATACGTCAACGCACCGTAGTCACCACGACGTAGTTGTCTTCTCAAGTAAACATGTGAAGTACAATCTATGTCTAGAAATAAACGCTTCAAAATTTCATAAATGCTTCAATGGTAAACAACCTGGTAAAGATCATTGTTCCCTAAAGGCAAGCTTTTTGAGTTCCCTCTCCTTAATGCCTCTGTATACTAATGCATTTTAAAATGTTTACTGTGGGGATTTTGAGAATATGAAGAGCTTCTCGTGATGATGATGCTTCTCTTATCATAACTGTGAATTAGGATTTCTCCATTCTGAACTATTCTTATTATCCTCAATGCATATGTATGGGGTGACTAGAATGTCGAATTGATTTTGATATCTAACTTTATTCGCCTTTGCTCTATCTCTGTCTGCGCTTCTACGTATGCTTGTGGTGTTGAAAAGACAAAGGTCAGATGAAGTTGCTTCAAACTTCCAAGAAAGTTTATATTGTGATATGAGGATGTGAACGTTGTTGGGTTTATAATGTTATGAAAGTTATTATGAAAAACTTGTATGAAGACAAGCATTAAAATTTTGACCCGCTCCTTTTATTCTTTCTTATCTTTGTGCTGCATGTTAAATGTTGACGCATCATCCTTTTCAGGGCAAAGCAGCAGTTTAATATTTGAGCTAACGAGTTTCGTTATTTTCAATTCATGAGGATGCTTTTAGGGAAATGAGTTTTCGTTGAATTCCATCAACCTTCTGAACAGCTCAATAAGATGCCTGTTATCTGTGGAATGATACTTATAATGTTAAATTCATTTTGGGTGAAAAATGACAGCTAGTTTTGCTCTGTTTTCATGAATTCCATAAATGCCTGTGCCATGAAAATGGTGAAGAGTAGAGCACGCTAATAGTGTTGTGTAATCATAATTTAGAACTTCAACTAAGGTTTGATGAGATGGCTCGTTCGTGTAACAAACAAAATTCTGTTGGATCTTGCCAAGTCTTGTGAACGCTGGTTAGGTCAAGTGTGTAGGGAGTAATTCAAATGCCATCTATAAATAAAGACAGTCTTTTCGTGAGAACAGTTAATTACATCACTTCTCGTTCCCCAAGTAGCTTGTTTACGTGTTCAATTTACATTTACAGTAATAGACAACGATTGAGTTGCATGAAGATTTTGAGATCTGGTGAGAATAATCGTACTAAAAATAAGTCTGACGTTGTGACGTGTAACAATATTTGGTCTATGGAAATATACTAGATTTCAGTGTGCTTGTGTGTTAAATTAGTTATTTTATGCTATTACAAAACTGTTGAATTCGAAAATTAATTATGTAAATTGAAAGTTTAGTATGATTAATTCTCCTAGAGGCTTGAACAGAAACCTAACTTTTTGCTCGTTTTGGTTTTTGTTGAACATAATTTAATTTGCCAAATTGTTCTGAAAAGTGTTGCGGTTTTCCTTTTATTCCTGTACTTTTGCGATTAAGGTTGAAGTGACGCATTTTGGAATTGCTGTAAGTTTGTTTACATATATTTAAGTAGTGCCTTACTACCTCAGAAAATGCATAGTTTTATGTGAGTCAGCACAGGAGGATTCCTAAACAAAAGCGGGTTTCTACCAATGAAATCTGTAAATAGGATCCAATTAGGTTGGAAGCTTTGCATAGTGTGTACTATGTGTAGATTACCTAGCGACAACGACCACATCTGAGAATTCGGTGCAAGCCGTGACTGGGTCGGGTCGGGTCCGTAGTCCGTATGGTTGGTTACTGGTTGCATGGATTGCTAGTTCTTTCTCGGTTGAGGATACGAAACACCCCGTAAGTTTCTGCAACATATAATGGAGGTGAAGTGAAGTGCATGCAGAGGAAAAATATACATACGACATGCTGACTGTTTATAACACAGAAGAATATTTAAGGGAACATTTGATGATGAGAAAAGTGGTAGGAGCAGAAGCAGTTGAAAAAAGCTTGCTCTGACTGAACCATATGATCAACATACGAAGAAGAAGAACGAAGAACATTGCCATCATCACCGACAGTGTTCAGGTCTTCTCCCAGATTCCGTCTCTTTGCCGCCGACTACACGCAAAATCCCAAAGATAGCCCACAACTTGGAAGAGAACGGGAGAAAAACACAGTAGAAAAACAGAAAGAGTTCAGAAAGTGCCCTGGCAAGACTTCGCATCACACAAGGAGCAGAACATTTCATTACATTATACATATCTCAAGTTGCTTTGGGGAAAAATTTTATTTCTATCAGTTGTATAGCCTTTCCCCTACAGATTTTGTCGGTTCATGAATTGCCGGCCTGTGACTACTGGCTACAACGAAACACATTCGTTCTTTTCTTTTAGAATGAAACATACCAGAGACACTTGTGATAAAGTTGACGTCCCACTTCATCTAAGACATAGTCTTGTCGCGTCTTGTCGCAGTGCCACGGCTTCACATTTTTCTGAACTAATAACTTTTCCAGATAACGTGTAAGCTGCTGTAGCACGACTCAAGATGAAAAAAGACTAGAGCAGAATTTCCTGAATTTAGAAAAGACTTTCATTAGAAAGAAAGGAAGCAAAAAGAATAAGAATCCCCAAAGTTGAATCAAGGTTGCTGGATAATTATTGTGCTATACTCGTGTTGTGTAGCATTTCTGAAACGGCTTTCTCCATGAAGAAAAGAGTGTGAGCAAGAGCGCGGAGGAAAGGGAAAGCCAAAGTAGAAAAGTTGTGGTTACGGTTATGAAAGTCACTTTCATCTATCATCTTTTTCATCACTTCCCGTCAGCCAGAAGAGCTAATGTTGTGAAAGCTAATTATTCTGCGAGCGACAGTGGTTCATTTGTGTAAATATTTGCTAGAAGGCGGTGTTCTTTCTCCTTTCTCAAACAGCTTTGACTCATGCCATGCCGAATTTAAGTTATCTACTAATTGTGAAACATGAAGCGACCGTGCTTGATGGATGTTGGCGCGAATTGAGTTTGTCCCTCATCTAGAATTACCCACAAAGAAAATTTTTTAAGCTGATTACAGTCACTTGCTTCAATTTGAGTTTGTATAAGTATAACTTGACACTATATGAACGATATCAGTTCTTCGCATGTTTACACTCCAGTGTTGTGCCATCGGCAAGAAAGTTTTTCTGGTGAAGTAGTTTATCTGGATGACGGTCCTAACGATCCTCAGGCGTCTCAAATCCTTCACCGCTGTCTACCTGTCCTAAGGGAGACATCTTTATCAAACTTTCACGCCGTGTTCTGTCCTCGCGCCGCGGTGTTTCTCATGATGGCCGTGGTAGGCTGACTTTGTGTTGTAGTTGAACGCATGCAACATGATACTCATAATTGATAATATGTACCTTCGTCCTATACCAAAATTGTGAATTTCGGGATCACAAATCACAAAGACCAAACCTTTCTGTTGCTGTAAACATGTTGTTGTATGCTGTGAAGCTCAGTGGCTCTCCGGAGTTGCACGTTACTTCGGGTATTAATTAGCTTAGTGTCGCGATCGAAGCAAACAACCGTGATGCTTCATTGAACACAGATTTTTGCCATTTCAAGTCCAAAAAATTGTTCAAAGTGCGCATTTCTATTTTGTCGCAACTGCGTACGTTAACCGTTTCTGCAATACTTTTAACGCCCTTGATTTATATTTAAGATCTCAAAGATGACCTGTTACACCAGAACGTCACCACACTGCAAATATGTATGGCATTTCGCTTGGCGTGCATTGCTTTTAGTAGTTTTAAGTTTTAACAATAGAAACTAAAATTGCGTGATATTTCCTTGCTTTCTTTGTTATACTAGTCAAAAAACCGAACGCTTTGTAACTATAGTATGTATTGTATCGATGGAATTTTGTATTTTGATGAACATCGATGTTTAAGGATGAACACGGATGACGTATCGGGTTTTGTTAGTAACTTCTGTGGCATTATTTCAAAATTACTGGGACACCTAATATCGTTCACTTATTTTGCTTTGATTGCTGTTGTACTTTGAAATGGCTTTCAGGAAATTGTAGTAACTTGAGTAGAAAATTTGCACTTTTATAGAGTTTGTATTGTATCTTGATGAATGTGAAAAGCATATCTCAAATTTCTGGAACATGACGCTTTCGAAGAGGCTTTAGCAACTTAATGCTGCTTTTATGTAGAATTTCTGTTTCGTGCTTAATCCTCTGATAAAAATTCAGTTTGTGCGACTTTAGATTCAATACTTTCACAATAAATAGTTCATTCACAATCGTGCACGATCATCATTTTATGCTTTCTATTTCTTTACAATTCACGTTGTGTGTAGCTTTCGTTGGAAAACCGAGTGTCTGTGACATTGTTTGTTCAATGAGATATTGTGGTAACAAAATGATTACTGACTCTCATATTCTATGACATTTTCCAGAATTTACGCGGTCAGCAACTGCCTTCGATTCTGACAGAAGATGTTGATGAATCACACGATAACATCAAAGGCAGTTACCCTCAACATTACCACACTGTCACAGGTGCCACGCCAGGTGTGCGATCCTTACTCAAACCAATTCTGCAGGCCAGAGATGATGAAAGAGCAAGGCGTAAATCTGGAGAGGATGGTTCCCGACCGACTTCGAGATCGAATTCTCTCTTGGATGCCTTTCGACCCAGGTCGAAGTCGGATGCGGGAAAACTCAAGAAACCTACTTTCATGTCTAAATTACAAGTATGAAATTTAATTAATAAGTCTACAGTAAAATTGATTGCACTGGAATAACGAATGTCGAGAATGCAAACTTTTGTTATGATGACATGATGACGACATCACTTTCACAAGGAACCAGATGAAACCAATGCGTTTTCTTGAACTGTTTGAGTGTAATTGAGACTAATTGTAGAAGTAATTATGTCGGCATGGGTAATTTTCTGTAACTTGAATGAGGCAAAATTGCTTGTGTCATTTTCTTATCACCACAGTCGTCCATTCTAATAATGTTTCTATTTGTTGTATATTTCCGAAAAAAGTCAATATTTCAGTAGTTGTTCTTGTCTTCCTTTTTAAATGACAATGAAGAAGTTTACCTGTTTTGAAATACTCAGAAACTCTAGGAATCTTTTATTAGAAGCTCTGACATTGTGTTGTGTCAAGCATGTTTGGGTTCTTGTGGAAGAGGTTAACTTTTCAGAACATCTAACTACAATGTTTAATAATATGGAAACTAATTTCAACTTAATTTTTCTAGAGCTCCTTTGGTAGTGGATCCTCCAATTCAGAATCTCAGAATCAAAATTCATCTTCCAATTCAAATCATCGTCCAAGAGCGGGATCTGAGAGTCTTCGGAGCCCAGTTTCGAAAGTCATGGACATTTTCCGCAGCCGATCTCATTCTGTCAATGCATCCGACAAAAACAAAGTAAGCATTGATGAAGTTATTTTTTAAGAACTTCTGTGATAATAAAACTTTATGTAGGTCATAAAACTTCATTTGTGAATCCTTCAGAAATAATTATTATGCTGTATCATTTTGCAAATTATTGCAAAACGCTGTAGGTACGTGACTTTCATAAGTCTACACTTGAGTCTCGTTTGAGTTATGGTAGTGCTGCGGTTTGTTCATGATTAGTTATATGTACTATACTTGTGTATTCATTCTTTTGCGATCATCATAACAATAGAAGTACGTTGTACATAAATATACAATAACCGTGAATACAACAACTTCTATTGAATGAAACTTTTAATATAGTACCGTATTCACTAGAACTTTTCCACTTCGAGTTTGCCAGTTTAATAGACAGTACACGAATTTGAATCATGAATAAAATTGGTGGAATTTGTATTCCAGTATTTTATGGTATCCTCGCCTGTGTCAAAATCAAAATCCCTCATTTTGATGACTATTAATGATTCAATATTTTAAAAATGTATTTATGCTGCATTTCTGCCTATCTGCCCACGACCATTTTTTAACTTGTTGAAATATCATTGAAAAATTATCTCACAATTTTCGAATAAGTAGCACGTGCAGTTTCGTCTGTGTATTCTGTGTTCCCTCTTTGCGTGATAAGCTGCACAAAGTCTGTAGGTACTTGATAGTTTTGACCAAATCTGCTAAATATAAATAACGCTTCGCCATTATTACTGTTACATGATTTTGTAATCTGTTTGACGATATATTGATTAAAAGGGCAAAAAACTAACAGTCACTTCATTTCATGGATTTTTTTTCCAAAAAGCCTTTTGAACTTTGAATGTTTGAATTGGTTTTTGTTAATCACATAATCGATGATTTTGAGGATTGACGTAGCCGCGATAGGTTATCACGATTTGTCTGCTTGAGCATTAAATGAACTCGTTGTGTCACTTCGTGGGGACGAAAACAGTTCATAGAAGCTTTGTTCCCTCTCGCTTTGCTCCATTAAGCAAGAGAACAAAAATTAAAAAAACGCCGGCTTTATAGGTGTTGAACTGCGAGCTTCCTACGTATAGTGAACGGTATATAGTGATTCAGTAATGGGATGACTGAAGCCAATTGCTTCAAAGTAATGCAATGCAGCTCTTTTGTTAAAACAGTGACAGTGGTAATAACGTTAAAGGCAGGTGCTTAAGCTGTAATGGATTTGCTGCTCAGGCATAGTTCACCTGGGAGCAATGTAATGTCTCACTTTCATGATGCTGCAAGAAGCGCTTTACCTGACGGAGAATGACTGTAATGTAATGTATGTTAAATCTATTCGCATTAAAGTTAAACGTAAAGCGTGAAACGTATCTCTTCTCTGTTTTCTCATGATGTCTCACGTGTGTACAGTGAGCACACGGTGGGTCGAGTTTTGTTGTGCAAGTGAACAACTAAACTCTCAAATAATATCTCTTGTGGCCATTCTACGAGTGGAGAATGGGGGAAATGCTTTAAATGAATTCATGTCATTTTTCACGCGCTCATTTCATTCAGTTTCTTTCGTTCAGTTTAGTTAGTTGCATCCACAGTACATTTTGTCCGTTTTACCTGTGTATTAGCATCAGCATGGCAGTAGCCGTGTTGAATTGCATTCAATCGACAATCATATCCAACTGGATTTTATACGAATCGTTTGAGAGTGTCAATATAAACAGATTTCAAAGAGATTTGTATTCATGATTTCATTTTGATTTGTTGGACTTTACCAAAAAAACTGTTCTTTTGTCACAATGGGTTTGATTTATTCGGTGTCGTCATAAGTTTACAATGTTGCAGGATTTAATTTGAATTTTTTAACAAATCCAGATGAAGGCTGATATTTCCCTGTTACCTTCGAGTGGTGGTAACCACGTTTGGTTCATTATAATTTGAGGTCACGCATATTAGCACAAAGCTGCGGCGACATGTTAAAATGCTCTGGAGTTCTAAGGAGACTTGACGTGCTTTTATAAAACTCAAGCACTAATATAACAATAGTGCTTTTCGAATATCGACGACATTGTGTTCCTAAAAAGGTTTTGTGGCTTCAGTGTTGGTTTTTCGCTGATCTGCAGTTTTGTTGGATCTTCTCGGATCTCAGGACATTCTCGTAATTTAACATGTCTAAAGTCACCTCGTATTTCAAATGGAAGAAAAGTAAAAGTAAAGATAATATTAATATCATCACGACCGGAAAACAGAGGAGTAAGTCACTTGATCCGGAGAGTTTGCAGAAAAGTGGAATCCGAGAATTTCTACGGGTAATGGAATTTTTCTCTTCTCAATAAGTAAGGTTGAACGGTGTTGCGAAACGTTGCATTTCATACAATTTACAAAGCATCCATTCGGCATTGGACCAGCCGACTTCTTGTGAGATATTCTTCAAGGTTATGTCAAATAACTGACGTAAATACTAGAATAATGTTTTGCACAATCGCTATAGAGTACTAGTACTGTGTGTGGTGAAAGAAATAGTATAGGTATCAAAATTGTCGAATCTTTATTGTAATAGGTGTATTGTTTCTTTGCGGTTCTTTTTGTGATATAAAGAACGTCATGTTTCTTCTAGTATAATGATGATGCTCTTTTATTGCCCAATGATGATACTAACTAACGTGTTTCTTTACTACACGTGCAGCACGCTGCTTGCTAAACGTTCAAAGCGTACTATTAGCTCGAAAGGTGAAGTAGCAAGAGTAAAATCATTTTCGACAAGGTTTTCCCCACATTCATTTAAGGTTTCAGAAGAAATAAGAATGCAGAAATTCTTATTTATTCGGATTGTTTAGTACATAATAACTTCTCCAATACGTTTAGAGCTATATACACCGAACTACACTAACTAAGTGAAAATTGGATGAGTTTTTCAATTCCAAACGAAACGGTACTTACAAGTTAGTCTGTAGATGAGGAACGTGTATAATGTTGCTTCAGGGAACGATTACAATCCTGAACAAAGCATTTCTATTTCTATATTTAACTGTCGTTCCATCCCCGCCATTCCAAACTTTATCTCGTATTTCCCAAGAAATCAATTTCAAGCTTTCATTTTAGAGGGGAATGCAAGGCATGTTTCGTAGTGACATTTTCTGGAACTGTTTAAAAAATGACATGAAACATGACATTTTTTACTTGTTTGGTTTTTTTATCTTGGCTTCGATTAAGTACACAGACATTACAGGGTTTTAATTTCCCGATAAAAGTTTTATGTTCGGTATTTGAGTATACATGTCGTATGTATAGATATAACGTACTGTGTAGTCTAAATATAAAAACGAGACTGCACAATTATTTATTATAAAAATTACAATCGCTTGTTTATTTTATTAATACGGTTTACATTTTTTATTTACAGAAACATGGCAGTTCGAATTCCTGGACACCACAAGGTAAGATAAAAGCTTTTATGGTGTATTCATTATCCTGCCCACTTCATCAAAATCGCAAACTTCACAATAATGGAGCAACGCGTACAGGTGTATCGACTAAACCACAGTTCATAATCATTAAAAGTTGATTTGTTGAGTGTTGACTACTGATGAACGTCATCTATAATTGTCATCTCCGGAGTTGAATCGCAGGGATAGTTTCATCCGGATGGATGCGGTTTCGAAATTGCAATCATGCTTACATGGTAAAATCCATTTACAATGTCCAACTTGACTGTCATTTGGCATCAGTCATCATTCACGGTCTAGCCCGTTTAGATGGTTTCCTGTTAAGGTTTCTAAGCAAGCGTACGCTGTACTGTACAGTGTATTGAGTGTATATTACACTGCAGTAACACTCGCACTTGAGATGCATTATTTATTTGTCTATTGTCTATTGTATATAAATATGGTTACGCATTACTTTAGCCTTCTGCGGCTATGATGTCTTTTTATGGTTTGAACGAAG
>JABASF010001457.1:0-22030 GCA_019776145.1 Harlomillsia oculata | reverse complement strand
GTTTTGAATGTAAGTTTTTTTTAATGATTCATTTTTCAATCTGATAGTTATTTTAATTCCAAGATTTTTTGGATTTAATTTGAACTTTTTTAAATTTGTATTTTGTAGAAATATTATCCCCCGGATTTTGATCCGTTAAAAATCCCGAGAGCCAAAGGGACCAAAAACCGACAATTCACAGTTCGACTTATGGCTCCGTGTAATATGCGTTGCACTACTTGTGGAGAGTATATTTACAAAGGGAAAAAATTCAATGCCCGAAAGGAGGATGTGGAAAACGATACTTATCTTGGAATTCGAATTTATCGATTTTATATTAAGGTCTGTTTTTTTAAATTTATTAGCCTCTATTATTTATTATTTATTTATGTGTGTCAATTATATTAAAATGTCATGTTACACATGAAACTAAAGTTGGTTCTTTTGAAATGATTAGTGCACAAGATGTCTGGCTGAAATTTCTTTCAAGACTGATCCAGAGAAAACAGATTACATCATCGAAGCTGGGGCTACCCGTAATTTTATGGCACTCAAGATTGCGGAAGAGCAGGCGGCCCGGGAGGAAGCGGCGGAAAAAGAAGATGATGCGACGAATCCAATGAAAGTTCTCGAGAAACGAACACAAGCATCAAGACATGAAATGGCTGCTTTGGAAGCTTTGGAGGAACTGAAAGAACTCAATCAAAGACTCATTACTCCAGATCATGAGAGCTTGTTGTCCAGTTTAGCTCCTCCGGTAAACTTAGAGGAACTGGAACATCAAAAATCTTTAGTAGAACAGGAAGAAGCGGAAGACGAAGCCTTTATTCAGTACGTTTTACATTCTATCATAGCTTGTTGGTTTTGTGCTTTATATGATGATTTATTTATGAGATTCTCTTTTATGTTTCAGATCCGTATTCGGAAATAAGAGTGAACCCATCATTAAACGCTTACATGATTCTGACAGTAGTGACGAAGACCATGGGGCTCCTCCATCTAAAATCTCGTCTTTTAACAAACCAACTGATACATTGTTGGATAAGAAACATGCCTCTTCCGTTCCACAACAAAAAAGCATCGGAATGATGACAATTAACAAACAGTCTCTTGTAAAAACAAAGACTCAAATTAGCAAACCAACCACAGTAGTTAAACCACCTTCAGGACCCACTTCCTCTGGAGCATTAAGTCTTTTAACAGCGTATGGCTCTGATTCAGATTCAAATTAAACTGTCAAACTAGACTAAAATTATATTAGAATTATACCAATTTTACATCAGAACACTAGCAATTCAGGCTTAATTAACTTTAATGATATGGTACGTACAAAATATGTTGGTATGGTGTACAGCAGTACATTTACTTGGACTATGTTATCATTCTCAAATTATGTAGTGAATAAAATAAAGATAAGAAAATGAATCTCGTTGTTTTTATCTCATTTCATTTGTTTTTCATTTCTTGAGATTATAACAAGCAAGATTAATATTTGAATGGCCATTCCTTTCATTATCACGTGTGCAAAAGGCTACAATCCTCAAAAAGTCATCAAACATAATTTATTAATGACAGTTGGATGATTCAATTATTCAATACGGATCTTGTGAGTGTCTAGGAATGGGATTTTTACATCGCCAATGCTTTAGCATGGGTCATATCAGCCAATGAAATGCCGTGATATGTGCCTCACTGAAACATGACATCGCCTAGCATTACCGCATCTCCTAACAAGGCCCTGTGGCGCAACGGATAACGCGTCTGACTACGGATCAGAAGATTCCAGGTTCGAATCCTGGCAGGGTCGAAATTTTTTTTTTCTTTCTCAGCGATTTCTTTTAACCAGAATTTTTTATATTTTTGATTCTTACATTGTTTTTCAATGGTATTGAATGCTTACAAGTAATTTTGAATGAAAGTTTTTCAAAAATTTGACGATAGACCTTTTTTGTATGTGATTCACTGATTCATTTTATTGATTTATTTATAGTTTTTATTTATTCGTAATACAATTTATTGATTTGTCTCATTATTATTTCTGTTATTTGGCGATCAACGCATTTTTTGTATTTCTACGTACTACTTTACACATAAAACAACATTTATTATTGTTTTTTTAAAACATCTCGGTTTTGTTGTTTCAGCGGCGGAGTTTCTATAATAAAACGTTAGCCTTTAATCGCGAATTGTACGTATACGCACTATAAGGAATTAGATAACAATTATATAATTATAATAACAAGAAACATGTCATTTTTTTAAAACAACTAAAACGGTCTTGTTGACTATTGTAACAACTTGACAAGGATTTTCTCTTTTTGTCTATATGAGAGAAGATAACAGGGGAGTATTGCTTTCAATTCATTATTCTGGACACAGTTTTTGTCCATTGTGAAACTGCTCATGCCCTGCAGCTACTACAAAATTATTATTTTTTTAGAGTTTGTCTCATGTCTCATTATTTTGACCACACATTGAATGTGTCATATTATTTCTCCTTATATCCTGTTTTTATAACGTTATTAGTTTGTTTCATGTAGTTTCATGAATTCATGATATATCAACTATCAATTATGATTCATGATGAAATTATTATGTCTTTGGTATATAGTGAAGGATATGAATGACAAGATTGTTTTCGGTATTGAAAAGTCAAAACATAGGCCTTTTTGGAATTATTTGATTAAGTTATAATTTAGTCAGTTGACACTTCTTTTTCAGTTGATGTAGTTGTAGTTGATCCGGAGATTGCAGGGGACGACGCCGATGGAATACTTCTTTTCTTTTGTTCATGTCCCGCTGCTATGTATGAGAATACACAGAGAACGGAGTAGCAAATGTTTTCAGCCTAAAAGTCACATTAATTAAATAATTAATCGACCTAATAATAATGAGGACTAACAATAAGTCAGTTTAAGTGCGTTTTTCAAAAGAAAGCATTTTGTTTTACCATTGCAGACTTATACTTTCGTTGGCTTACATGCCTCGTCTTCGGATCTTTAAAAATGTTATGAAAAATTATTTTAATGGAACGTTTACATTATGCCTGACGTCATAAAATGTAGTTAGGTTATAATTAGTAATTAATTTGGGTTTTTAACATACTGTACTCTTCGAGGACGAAGATACCTCCTTTCTGAGTGAAACACTTTCGGATATGGTCCAATCGAACGAAGAACTGCAGGAGAGACATAGACAAGATTGAGATCAGGTTTTTCATTCAATTGAGACTGTCCAAGGGAACTGAGGACATTGTGCAAAAATCTGTGAAGACTTGACGACACTTTTGTCATTAGTGAATTATGAAGGTTTCATCGTTTTTGTGCCGTACATTTAGCAAAGGAGAAAGTCCATCACGAAATTTGCATGTTGTCGTCACTTTCCCTTGTCCTTGCATCTCTGCACTACTGCTCGCGTGGACGAGTGAGAGAGTGAGTGAGAGAGAGAGAGAAGAGATGAGAATGAGATGAGAAAAAGTGAGATTTTATAGAGGACTTTTCTTTTGTTAAGTTTTTTTAAAAATAGGGAAATCATAGAATAAGGAGTTCCTTTAAAAAATAAAGACTTGTACTTATTCGGCGACTTTTTTTACATTTCCTCGGGACTGTAATAAAAATACGTTACTTTTCGGGAAAATGTAAATATGCTAATATTACTTAATGTCGTTTTCGGATTTCAAAAAACGGGAAACTATAGTTGAAAATAATAGAAGTCATGTGTATAATGTTATATATAGTAGTGATTAATTAAAGTTTTTTTTAAAACAACGCCTAGCAATACGAAAAATTTTGCAAGATGTGCACAAAATGCATGGCAAAAAGTCACATGCGCTAATCATCAAAAATGTCATAGGCAGCAATCATATCATTCTACGTTAAATACTAATTAAGTAAAAGGCATTAAAAGTTTTTAAATTGTACAATCTGGTAAAAAAAAGCGTAGTTAATGTAAAAAAGGCATGCATAAAGAGAGTACACATTCCCCCTTTTCATGCAAGCTGTAAGAACGAGGCAGAAACGTTCCATTAATTAATTACTAAATGCTTCATAAACGTAAGCAAAGGGAAAGAGAGACACAGATAAGATTGATTTTAATTGTTCAAGAAAAGACAGATTTTTAGCGACGCACCTCACGAGAGGTGAAGAGCGGCTTGGTGAGGGAGGAAAAGAAGGAAATTAATAATTATGTTTTAAGGTTTGGCTGGAAAATCGTTTAAGTGGGGTGATTCGGTACAGGAAAATGAATCCAGGAAAAAAACAGGGAAAATCATAGTAAAAACTAAAACAAATAAAGACTAAAACTAATCAATTCAAAATGACTAAATAATGACTTTTTTTAGCTGTTCTAATACTAAATAACTTTCACCTAATGTGTAAGTATTAAACACTACGTTCGTTAATTATGGGAAATTAGGACATTTTTTGAGTGTGAAAGAGAAAGTGAGTGAGACAAAGAGAAGAGAGAGAGAGAGAGAGAGAATGAAAGTATAAACGATTTTGCTAATCTTTAGAAAAAAATTAAAGTACAGAAAGAACATAAACGATATATCATACGAGAAGAAGTTCACTACTAATCTAATTTCATAGTAATTAATCATACAAACGTATACTCGTACAAAAGGCCTAAAAGGCTTTTTTTGCCATTGACTACTATTCGCCAATTATAATAAGGAAATCGCTACACTACTACGACGACGCTAAAGTATAACATTGACTAATTGAAAAAAAACGGCGACTAAACTAATGAATTAACTATATATTGATAATTACAGTTTCTTAAGTTGGAATGCTATAAAATAAGTTATGGCACACTTGGCACCTTTCATAAAAAGGCATTTTAATTAAGTTTTGTATAATAAATAGCCACTTGTAGCCATTACTTATTTTGTAGTAGAATAATAAGTAATAGCAGCATGACATAATTAATAATTATTATAATTGACTACTTTTTTGGAGGATCTATAAAAATAATAAAGGACTTTGACATTTGTTTGATATAAAACCCTGAAGTAAATATGGTTTCTGAATGATTTTATTTAGAAATTATAAGGAATAATGAGAAATTGAATTAGAAAAAGTGGTATTGAATAAAAAAACATAAATAAAACAAGAGACTGCACCAACAACGTCCCTGTGCCGAGTCCACAGAGCCGAGTGTGTTTAGTAAAAACAGTACATGACGAATGACTATATTTTGTTTGAAAATGAAAATGGATTTTATGAATGGACAATGAAAGAAAGAAAAAAATGATGATTGTTTTGTACTGGGAAAAGGAATGAATGAAAACGTGAATAAAGAACTGAAGGAGAATTTTGAAGAAAATGAAGACGGAGTTGAAGACGCTGCTCGGGTCATTCGCCATGTCATGATAATGAGTAATGTTTGTAGTGTGGACATTGGACATGGAAGATAGGATGAGGTTATGTATATAAATGTGCCTCTATGGTGGATTTTTTTGATAAGGTGAAAGTATATTAGTAGTTTGATTTGTAGGCGGAGGAAATAAAGGTGACAAAAAAGTCCACCGAGAAGGAGTGAGAGCAAGAGTTTTTTTTGAAATTGTAAATTGAGAGATAGTAATTTGTATTAGATAGAGATTATATAGAGAGTCTTAAGTGGATTTTGGGTGAGTTGGTGGACGGCAGTACCTCGAAATCCTGTTTGGTTTCTCCGTGGGCGGATGAATTCGGACAATTCGGAGGTTTTTCAGAGACGTCGTCGTTGCAAGTGGCGGGCGAGCGGGCGGGACAATGCAGAAAGACAGAGAAGACAGAGAGACAGAGACAGAGAAAACACGGCAGCTCGTTAATAATTAGGATAATTACTTTTTGGCAAAAAATTTCGTTCATTTTTTGAGTTCTCTTCAAAAAAATATCATTTTTTAGTATTTGTATTATACAGTAGTCTAAAGTAATTTGTATCCTTCGTTCCTTCAGCTTTTTCTGTTTGATTTTGGTCATTGATTTAAATAAATGTTGCAGTAATGTTATATATATTAGTAAACTATATATGGTACAATTTGAGACTCATCAATCATTCTCACACGAAAACTATAAAAAGGTATTGGACAACAAGAGAGGTCAAGGTCACGTTCATCAGCGTCACACATTACACTATGTCCATCATGTAAATGTACAAAAATGTCCCAAATTAGTATAAATGATGTAAAATGGGTGTTTTGGAAGACCTGTTCATTGTTTCGAGGAGTCCAAAATGCTAAATTCATTTGGACTTGGAGCATTCAACGTTTATTATGCAAGGATCATCAAGTTAGTATATTTTTAGTTTTATGTCTACTAAAAAGCATGCAGTCCACTACTGAAAGGATTTATCAGTATTATTATTATTATAATCATTATTATTAATATTAGTATTATTAAATTAATATTATAGTTATTATCACTCGTGCGATCACGAGTCCCGTGGCTTTTTTGACCCGAACGACCCCACTACAAAAAAACACACTACTACAATATGGGCCAACGGATCTTCGAGACCACGAGCCTCTTCCTCTACTCCGTCTACCAAAGGTGTTATTTTTAATTTTCGGGACGGAGAATGAAAGGACGGAAAATAAAATGCAGAAAATGAGACTTTTAAAGGAATAATTAAATTGTATCGGAGCGGACACTTTTGATGTCCTCGCACAAACAAAGAACAAAAGGACTTTTGCATTTCATAAAAAAGATATAAAAAGGAGTGTGTGATTTTCCGCACAGCGAGACCCGGCTCGCCATTGCCACTCAACCGGAAGTGAGAAAGAGAAGAAGATGCCAGACAAAAGACAAAAAACATGTATGACATGAACAAAATACGCAAGAATTCCTATACGATAAGAAAAGAAGAAAATTATACATAGAAAATGTCGAGACTCAAACAGGAAAAGAACGCAAAAGACGGCGCAGTATATACAAAGGAAATGAAAAAATTAAAGAATTTTTAAATTTAAAATCTTTGGGAAAAGAAATGTGTGTCAGAAAAGGCGGAGAAATTAATGATTACAGGAAGTCTGTCCATAATGAAAGACAAAAAGACACAAAAAAAAGAAAGTCGCTGTTACTTCATTTGACATTTGACGTCAATGTAAAATCTCACCCACGCCGCAGACTGTCTTTTAAAAATATGTGCGAATCCAATTGAAAATTTTCAGTATCGAAAATGGCATCGATGTCATAAACATATTAAAATGTATAAAACATTGAATGATTCAGCAAGCGGGTGGGTGGTGAGCCACACGGAAAAGAGTTATATAACAGTAATTTAAATGAAAAAGATCAAAAAGATCAAATATAGGCAATTGAATGTAAGAATGATATAAGGTTTAGAAAAATATATATTTAAATTAATAGATAATTATATATAATATTTGAATGCAAGAGGATAGAAAACGACGTGGGCAGTGGATGCAGACGGAGGTCACAGATTGTATTAATTAATATAGATTGAAATGTTAAACTAATATAAGGGATTAGAGTGTCATGCCTCATTGCGAATGTACAGTAAAGCGGGGGAAACTGAGATTTTAACATGATTAGATTTTTGTAAACGTTACGTCCTCTACATTCCTGGATGTTTTACGTAAAATGAACAAGTTGACCTGTGACCTCCTTCTCTCTAAACACACGCCCTCCCTCTCCTCATGCAATTAATTTGCATTTTTTGTCTCTTGAAATTCATCAAAATAGGGGCATTGTAAGATATTATAATGTATAGTTCCAGCCAGCAGATTTTGTTTTGATGATCGAGACTTTTTTGTTCGATAATTATTGTCACGTAACTGACGTAGCATCAGACAATACGCTGAACGGCTTATCAGCAGAGTCATAAATTGACCAGTTTTTTAATGGTTGAGTTGTTGTCGTTGTCGTAAACTGTTTTTGTGTGATTGTGATTGATTTATGTTTGAAAAAACGATATTTTACTACAGCGAATGTTTTAATGACTAAGAGTTTCGCTAATCTACAGAGTTTTACTATAAGAGTGCTAAGTGCTAATAAAAAAAGAACCTTTGGACATTATATTCAGAAAAGGAAAAGGCATTGGCTGTTATTGAAAAGTCCAAGGAATTTGTGTTTGCGTCAGTTCGGTACAAATAATTGAAGGTAATTTGTAAAATGAATAATTAAAAAAGTACGTTCAAGGTGTTTACACACAGAGACAAAGAGAGAGTGAGAAAGACAATTTATACAGACTGTGAAAATGGTATAACTAGGAAACGAGAAGAAAAAATATTATTATTTATAATTATCAAAAAGAACAACAGTCATCAAAAAGGCACTTTTTGTACATTTATAATTACGTAGTTAATTTTGAATTGTACGTAAGAAAAGGCGTGAGGAATTTTACAGGATGAAATAATAAAAAATATAATGAATATTTTTTTAAAAACTATTAATGAGGAAAATGATGATTCATATATAATTTGAAACTGAAAATGATTATAAAGTGTATAAAAAATTTGTGACTGGTGACATAGGCGAGCGTATACTCTCATTTAAGAAAAGACACACTCGGGGCTGCGGAGTTTCATCTGGGACTTGGGTTTTTGGAGCAGATAATTAATATTAAATGTAAAAATTGATTGATTTTTGATACAAATATACCGACGAGAGAGAGACAGAGAGAAGATTACTGAGCCAAAATCGATAGAGAAAGCGTAAGGAGTTTGGACAAATATAATTGAGAGAAGTGAGCAGGAAAAACAGATGAGACAGAGAGAAGAGAGAGAGAGAGAAATGAGACAGAGAGAAAGAGACAGAAATTGACAAGACAGAAAAGAAAATAGGATTTTTGCAAACCTTGCTGTTGGCAAAGAGGAGACCGACTCCTTCCATGCAAACTTGAAGAATTCCTCCTTGACCTGTTTTCATGTCTTCCACTGGGAATTCTCCGCCGAGGTCCGTTCCCGGGAGCGGAGTCGTGCCACGGGCTGCCGCTCTTTCCATCGCTTCTTTGATTGCTTGATACAATTGTCGGCATTTCCGAGAATGATATTTGTGTAATTGTGTTTGTTCTCCGTTCCGACGCCAAAGACAAAGTACACGTGTTTTGGGACTATATGTCATGTTCACCAATCGTTCCCACCACCATCTATAAATCCAAACAACAGTAACATTTCCCAATTTCGCAATCCTTTCAGATCATTATATAATAACAGCACTGTATAAAGCGTCATCAATAATTAGCTTGTACCTTTCGACAATTGCACCTGCCACATTTCTCAGAACAAGTCCATCATCTCTCACTTCCATGAAAAGCAAGTCTCCGATAGGTTCTGAACCCGCATGGACAGCAAAAGTTTGTCTATGAGCGAGTCGCGATCCAGCAGGCTTCAGGTCCACAGAGTTCCCTTTCTAAAAAGTACAAAATAAAAATAAATTAAATCCAAAAAAATTATGTGTTATATATTATTAGAGAATACAGCCGAAACAAATGAATGTACCAAATGAGAAACTTGTTCTAGAAGTTGATTGATTTCTTGGCTATAAACAAGTCCCATGTGACTTTTCCCAAGGAGACGTCGAATTTTTTGTTTCATTTCTTGACGGTTAATGTCCATTGTGAGCATGAAGGAAACAAGATTGTAGAGCAATGTGGCCAAAAGACGATCTTCTTCATGCTCCAATCGTTTCTTTTCGCTTTCACTCAAGGATTGATATCGAACCATCATTTCCCGAGGTCCTTGGTCCATTCCGACGAGCTCTCGCTCTTGAGCTACTGCGTCTAAGAAAGCATCTTCCCAAAATTGCATTTGATCCCACAATGACGTTCTCTCTTTCAATAAACCTTCAAAAAGATACATTCGTCCGTTCTCTGGACTCGTGGGTGAACTTCCAGTGGGTATCAGGGAACCTGCATGGTATCGCAGTCCAGCAGCTAACGCTGACTTACTGGACCATACGCTTGGACTGCGTTTCCCTCTTCCAGAGCCCTATCAATTTCATGTAAACAATGCACAATCCACAACCAACATTCACCCACGTACATAAATAAACTCATTCCATTACGGTCAGCACTAATTCCATACAAGTTCTAATGTAGCATTTTCTAGAAGATTGTTTTTTAAACAAGTGAACCTGTTCTAGCTCTGTATCAGATACTGTAGAACGTAGTGACATTTGTGACAAGCGACTGGTGAGTCGAGGTTTATTTCCTCCCATCGGAAGTCCTGTTGGGGTCCATGACGGATTCATCACAATATTGGTCCCTTGAGCCACACTTCCTCCAGAACTGGCTCCTTCAATCTACAGAAGTAATTATATGACCACGTCACAAACTGTGGATTTTTTATCATAGAAAGTGAAAGTTTCTGATAAAGGGAAATGGAAAATGTCATATTCATTGATTACATGAGTTTCCGAGGAGCTGAGTCGAGCCATGAGGGACTTTTTGTTCTGCAAGATATCTCGAAACATCTCAGTTGTGTTCAGGGCCGTCAGGGTTTGTCCACTCTCAGGTTCTGTGACAGAGGTATTAGTCTTCCGTAGATCAAAGGTCAAGTGGACCGTGGAAAGATCAGATGTCTCACCGATAGGTTCTCCTGACTGCGCCGACGGTCGTCGCGAAGGCTCCGGAGAAGCCTGCAACGACGACACTGGAGAGTCCGCCATAGACATCATCCCTGGACTCAGAGAATGGGGATCCAGAAATTGCGAATAATGCGACCCTCCTTCGGCTGGAAAGTCTGGAAACTCTTTGGCCCAATAGTGCGTATGTGCAATCTCCAACACTTGAAATGCTGATGCCATTCCACCTAAACCCCTATTCGCAAAACTATGTTCCAGTCCGTTCACAAGTAATTGGAGCAATTTGAGAAACCCTTTCCACACTGGTTTTGTCAGACACTGTACAGTTTACAAATAAGATATTTTATATAGCATCAGACCAGAACGTACGTTAGTCTCATATTTTGATCATGCATTCACATGAAGTGAGCCATACCACGTCATCGATATGGTCATCTGGCCCCACTTTCCTGTCCAGAGTTCGATTAATTTTGGCAACGAGCATTACTCGGTAACTCTCATCTTCTAAGAGTTTTTTAAGCCGGCTAACTCTCAGCCAACCCACGCCTTCTCCAGCAAGGACTTGATTCGCAACCTAATTCACCCAGCACATTTCATACAAAAATAATACGTTATAATTTGTCTTTTGAAACCAACTTCATCACATTTAAGATTCGACTTTCTGCACTAACCTCTGCAATAAAAATTTGATTTTCAGCATTTGTACTGGTAGCTATCTGACTTCCAGACAAGGTTTGAATCATTCGAAAATCTTTCTGCTTTTGAGGATGCAAATGAGCAGTAGTATGCCGAATGAGTGAGGATTTCTCAACCAAACCTTTCCTGCCTGTGGGGAACGGACCGTGAGGTTGTGACCCTTCGCGTGACCCAGCGGAACTCCCCCTTGACACTGCAGAAGGTAGACTTCCCGTGCTGCTAGTCATGGATGGTCCAGGACTTGGACCTCGGACAGGACTCGCACTTGCAGAAACGCTGCTTCGATTCCCGCCTCATGAAATAATTAGAACAATAAGTAAGAGAAAAATGCAATAGCAGTCGAAACTTATTTGCTCAAATTTCTACTACTCTAGAAACTACCTTCTTTCCTGCTACGTAGGCTAGTTTAAATATGCATGTTCCGCTAATGGATTAGTAGTCTACTAATTACCAAAAAAGTCAGAAAATAGTGATGACGTATGCGTCGCAAGACCATTGAGCTCAGTGCTCATATTAGAAAAGAAATCACGGCCCATGTTTCGTGCCATGTCTCCTTTCATATGAGCCACCATTGCTCGAGATCCTGTTGAGGACGTGGAATCCCGCCTTTCTACTGAATCTCTCCTGGAATCGGATTCTCGGGACTCACCGGATTCTCCCAGGGATTTTAGTAATCCTTTCTTAGCAGTTTTGGTTATATCATCCCAAGTGCTCTTGCCAGCAATTGTGAGATCATCCAAACCACTCTTACTTAATCCTGCTTGCATGCTTTTCCCAGCTTCTTCTGCTGCTTTCTTTGCCTGGCTGGTCAACTAAAATATTTAAACAGACACACAACGCCTGTTAAATATTTAATGCAGGATGCCGGATAAAAGGAAGGCAAAAAGTGAGTCGCAAATAAAATATGCAACAGCATACAGTTGCCGCTACTTCAAAATGTAAAATAGTACAAAATTAGATACTAACGTGTTCCAATGGTGCTAGAAAACTCGCATCTTCGCTGGAAGATCCTTGGCGAGCCACTTCTGTGAGTCTTTCTTTAGTCTTCATTTTAAGCTTGTCAACGTGTGATAAAAGACCTTCTTGACTGCTTTGTCTCTTTGTTTCTTTCACCAACTCTTTGGCTTGGGTTGCAATCTGACCGAAAAGCGTAGCAGACCCGAACGAGCTGTGTCTGCTCTTTTCTACTCCTTCATCTTGAACGTCAGTTTCCTCAGATTCCTTTGAGACACGGTTTTCTTGAGAATTACGACGACTCGCCTCTCCTTCCTCAGCTCCTGAAGAATCTCCAGACTCAGAGTCGGAACCTGTGCCCGAACCTGATGCAGATGTGCGTCGTTTTGGTAGTTCTCCTGGAAGTTGGAGTGAGGACGGCGGTCGATAAACGGTTGTCAGATCCAGAGAACTACAAAGTGAAGTCACATTTCGGTCGGTCTTGTACTCATCGGATTCTCTTTCAAAATCAAATTCTTCGAAAGTCTGTTTGAACGCTCTTCGACGACTTTTGACTGTTGTAGACGGCGTCGATGTCAAATCAGAAGATGCCAATTCGGAAACAAAGTCAGAGAGAGAAGAATAGCTCGATGTACTGTCTCCAGACCCTTTTCCGTCAGAATCTGAACCACTTTCATCTAAGTCAAATTGATGATGCCCGAGTAAACATAAATTCCCCGTTTTTATTACGATGTATACTTACTACACTATCTTAAGCAGTGTGTAAATTGGGTACGGAAATGAAATGTCTTACCCGTTTGTGGAGCGGAAACATGATGCGTGTTTCGCAGAACGGAGCAGAGTCCAGGAACTTCAGAGTGAATGACAAATTTGATGGGTTGCAATGAGTGTCCGTACCATTTGGCTTTGTCACCAATGATAGTTGGATCAAAAACACCAGTATGGACTCTCAAAAAAGCGAGATTTGTAGGAGCCAAACTCCATTCGGCTAAGTATTCAACGGCTTGTGTTCTCGCAAAACGACAAAGGAATTGTGATGGATGATGAGGACGAGAACGAAGGAAGGATGAGATCTGAAAAGCCACGACTGGCCGAGGATACAATCGAAGTGTTCTTGTATGCTCACTAAAATTCGCCAAAAGGTTGGACGAGTTGAAAAATCGGACCATAGCTACTCGAGTTGCGACATCAACTGAATCCACGTCGTTTCCGTAAATGAGCGGGTTGAAGGCTGTCGGTGGACGAGTTGGACCACCGCTGACTGACGATGGAGCAGTTGTCCCAGGAGATGAACCGGAACCAACTTCAACTCCAGAGTCAAAGCCTTCCCGTCCTCCTGGACCAACTTGAGACGGAGATGTGGAAGTTGCAGTGGTCGTGGGAACAGAAAAACTAACTCTAGGACTTAAACCTTGTGAAACTGCGAATTCTGTAGGGAGAGTTCCTGAGGAAAGCTCCGGGAAAGGAGAGGCAGACATGCTAGCCAATGCCTGTACAACACAAATTATTCAGAGATCAACAACACTTCTTTTTAAAATCTTATCAGTTTTGAGAATACGAATAATAATAGTAATATAAATGAAGTGATATGCAAGCGAAGCGATGCAGAGATGACTTTTGCTCATTGGTTTCTCTTGGATTGATCTTCTCAAGTCGAGTCTTGGCGAAAATGGACCGGATGACATGCACAGCCGGGTTGACACAGCAGAAGACAACTTTTTTGGACATTTTGTATAGACATGCGGAAGTTTTTGACGGACCGCACGACGATGACATGCAGACAATTGCAGAAAGATAAGCAAAAGGAAGAAGAAAAAGAGAAAAAGACGAAGGCAGTGGAGAGAACTGACCTGCAGGTCCATGCGACCCATGGCCTGCCATTGAATAGAACAAAGAGATGAAGATCAATGAATATTTGTTTGAGGTGGACACATACGCAGAGACACAGTGAAAAGATTAATTAAAGAACACAGTGTGAGTGAGTATAGACAAGAAGATAGCAATAAAGAAAAGAGAAACAGCCGGGTCGGGTAGCATTTTTTGGTTTTTTAAATGTGATTGGTGATTCCAAATAAAAAGCATTTCATTTCTTACCTGTTTGAGATGATTCCGAAGAACAGACGCTTCTGGTTCTGGAAGGGCAGGGACAAAGTCGCAACTGTCTCTCCCTGCATTGGAAGGTCCACTTATTCGGTTTGCATCCAAATCAACTAACCACACATCCTCAGGTAATCTGTTTATAGGTTTCACAAAAATTTGTAATCAACTGTTCATTAAGCTTTAGACTTGACATTCAAGAAAGAACACACAACTCATAAATTCGTCCCCACCTGAAATGTTTCTTGTAAGGCAGAAAACTTGCGGGTATCCCAATTATGTAAGGTGTCGGAGCAAGAAGCAACTGTTCGGCACAACTCATACAAGTCGGCAAAAGCGGAATGACCGGAAACATGTATTCCAATGGATAAATCATTGTCACCAATGCCATCACCGACATGGACAATGCGCTGTAATCCCGAGATTGAATGACCACCTACAACATAACAATTAACTTTCAAAATTCCACTTTTCCGTATTGATTTTATTTTCGTAATCTTGAAAACTGACCTTGCATTCCAAAAGCACTAAAGTGAGAACCTGAAGACATGATTCCACGCCTAAGAGTTCCAGAGGCAAGTGAAGCGGAAAATCCGTGAGTGAGAATCGCGTTCGGTCCGGAAGCGCAAAAACCAACGGTTGATGCAAATCCATAGGCAGCACTTCCAGCTGCAGAATGAAATTGAAATTTATGATTAAACTATTGTATAATAAAAATATGAAATCACTTTTAAAAATTTAGCTGTTTTTGCTATACCTCCACTCGAGTACTTCCAGGAACAGCAACGGGAGCAGATAGAAAGCGAAGAATCCATGTCTCAATTTCTCTGACATCATGAACTACAATGGAAGATCCGCTGTCTGAACTTTTCCCCATAAGTACGGACCAAATACTGTCCCTGAAAATGGCAATTAAAGTTAAGCGAATATGTAAAATTGGTAAATCAAAATGTTAATAAGATTATGGCTATAGAGTGATTTTACCTAGAACTTTTCCCCGAGGCTCCCACTCGTCTTGGAGATGTATTGTCGTGACATGCGTCTATCATTTTTTTCAGCAGAATCAGGCACTGACGAAATGATGAGAAAAATGGATGATGAGATAATATACACAGAGATGTCAACGTATGACTTCGACTCCGCTTGAGGATAAAAAAACAAATAGAAGCATTGAAAGTTAAAACCATTTTGATAATGGGGATCGAAAATTAATTAAGATTTTGATGACAATGAAAGTTTACCTGTCGACGTCGAGTTACCCGAGGTGATGGTGACTGCGAACCACCACTTTCGGAGTCATTAGCTGGGTGAAGGCTTATTCCTGGTGATGGAGTGGCGAACGGATTTGTGCTCGCGAAAACCATTGTTGGCTCCGAATCCCGACTTGCGGGACAATCACGATCCGAGTCACTTGGCACCACACCACTCCGATGATCGCTGCAAACAATTATTGCTTTATAAAATATATTCTAATTTTTTTGATACTGTATAGACGTTAGAACTGCATAGAAATTCGCCAATTCTGATGGAAATGGTAGTATTGAATTAAAACGTTACCTGGAGAAAGCAGAATCTGAGCTTTTCTCCAACGATTTTCTCCATGACTGTCGACGTAGGTTCCCATGGCTGGATGCGTCCGACTTTCGATTGCTTGGCGGACACGCTCGTTCAGTACTTCGGTAAAAATTTAGACAAACCCCATACCTCGTTTTGCCTGTAAGAGGTTTTGGTATTTATGGAATTACATTAGTTGCCAATATACAATTATGTAGTGCATATATTCGAAAATTATGAGAGTTGGGTAGAAATTGGAAATATAATTATGCTGATAATTATAGTAGATCATTACCAGAATCCTTGTCTGTTAATGTGAAGACAAAGGAGACAGCGTCACGAAGGGCGGGGCGCTTGGGGCCTGCAGACACACATCCTTCTGGCTGACAAAAGTACACAACGTCTAACGGAAGGGGAAAGTCCTGAAAAAGTGCAATTTGGTTATTTAAAAAACACGAGAGGAATGACTGATATAAAAAGACAAAGGTCAAGAAACGGGTCAAGTAGTGATTTTGACTTATTGACATACTTTGTGGTCCTCGAGAGGGTAGCGACGAAGTAGTTCAGGAGGTTGTATACTGGCCTGATGATGTGGACTACGGGAACCGACGATGACCATATAGTCGACTAGTCGGGGACACAGTGACTTGTCACTCATGGGTATTGAGTGGGTCACCGCTCATCGTCAGGAGAAGCTGACAAATGGGCCAGCAAAACGGTAGGAAGGAAAGCCTCACTCCGTCATGCTTCACACCAGAATGTACGTCGTGGAATGAAACACTAGGAAGAAATGCAACCGAATAAAATGGCAAAAGACCCGACAGATTCCTCCCGTTCCCCCCGCGGACGCACCCACAGAATCGATCGAGTGTCACTTTCCGAAACCAGGGAAACTCCTCACTCTTCTGACTTTTGTGCCTCACCTCCTTCTTCTTCTCCAGCAATGTCGCCTTGCGTCCATGAGACCTGAGGCAGAGCGGATGCTCTTGTCCACTATTCACACCACGCTGCTCCTTTCCGTTTCCTCACCACACGAATGTTATCTCCGACTCACATGAACCCAATAAACCACAAAACCAAATTCCTTTCCTCGGAAAATTCTCAGTAAATGTGTACTCGATAACCCCGTCAATGAAACAGGTGTCAAGTCCTGGTGACTCCTGACCTCCTGACGCTCAAACTCGAAACAAAACAAAAACTTTTGCTCAACTTTTCTACTCACGAGACAAAACAAAGGTCCAAAAAAAAGGTAAATGGCGAAAGAAAACAAAAACTTTTGTTCTATTTACGTATGTATTGTCTTGGTACTTTCTCTTCTGAATGATAGAGTAATGCATACAAAGTGATCATTAAAAAAGGATGCTTTTGCTGGCTTCCACGAACTCTCGTTCTACATGACTTTGAGTTGCAAGGCCATTCATGCTCTGACGTATGGAAACTACCATCAGAGAGAAGAAAACGAGGTTTTTGTGCACATGTCTGCGTCCTGGACTTCCTCTCCAGTCTCTTCCAGTCAGAATCGATTAGTAGACAAAAGTAGGTCGTCCCCGTTTCACCACATGACCACCTGCCATTCTTTCCCTGTGTCTGTTGCTCAGATTCACTCAAACGCTCCTTTTTGGCATGCTTCCACGGCTCCTAAAGCAAAACCTGGAGTACTCAGCATCCAAATTTTATGATTCATTCATTGCGTACAATCAATTATTACAATTATTGCAGTCTGTTCTAACAATAATTCAATCCACACAACTTATCATGATAAACCAGCTCTCCTGTGAAGCTGTAACTCGACACTGATGTCGGCACTCGACCACAAAATCTTCCAAAACAAATATTTTTTTGGTTTACTCAGTACATGGATCAAATTTATTAATCGAAATTAAAGTGACTATTTGAGAGTCAAAGTTCTAACAGCACGCACCAAACACAAAAATCAAGTTCCTTCGTCTCTCGTCTACTTTATATAATAAATCAATTATTATCATCATATATAAATGTCAAACATCGTGAATGTTCTTGTCTAGTACATTTATAAAGGATTAATAAATACATTAAGGACGAAAGGATACCGATCTTGGTCAATACATCAGTCATTGTACATGACTGCCAAAAAATTAATTAATCACTCTGAGTAATTATGTAACATAACAATACAATAATCTTCCTGAAGTATATATCATGTTGACATTATTCTGCAACAGCAGACAAAATATAATGGACAATCAAACTCGATTAAATAGCAAAAAACATAATTAATTTGATTTGTGATTAAAAACTTTCCTGAATAATAATAATGGTTCAAAATTAATAAGCTGGAATCTATACTTGTTTCTCTTGCTTTACGCCTAACCCAACCCAACCACGTGGAATGACAATATTATCTGCAGAAGGTATTAATAGTTATTTTGACACACAATTACAATTATTTAGAGTAACACTGTTGCAATTACAAACGACACGTAGCCAAGTATACTTTCCCAACACGAACTACACTACTCTGTAGAACACCATACTGAACCACACAGTGAATGAACTGTTGCCTACAACACCGGTCAAATTCGCGAATATCACAACCGGGTCCAGCGTCTTTCGACGAGTTTATGGAGTTATCGAAATTGTACTCAATCACATCTGACATCTGACTCTACTATGCTCCCAAAATAAACGGACTACAAACGACGACAATCCACAAAATAATGAACAAACGGAATTACATGGTTACAACAATTTTGGACACGAGTCATTTCTTAGAAAACATTCTGATTACAATAACAACAGTAATAGTAATAAGACGACGACGAAGACGAGAACGATTTAACGTAGAATGAGTACTACAACCTTATAGAGCACAAAATAGACTATATGCAATACAAATACGGACATTACAGATTAACTCAAAGCTTAATATTAGGGTAACTAGACAACCACACTTATAACTAACAAGGAAAAAACCTTTGATGAGAGTCGGAGTTAGCGAAATCACTGTTATTTCCAATCAGGAGATCCTCTGCTGACCTCGATGTGACCCCTGAATTTTTTTTACTAGGTCAACTGTTTAGTCATGAGGTGAGGTCAAAGTTGAATCGATTTATGAAAACTCAGTGAGTCCCAGCTTGAAGCGAATGGGATTTTGACCATGCCAAAGAGTACCCTCTTTGCCCTTTTACAGTTTTTCTTCTATTGAACTCCCAGTGATTATCACTACGCTCCACGCTCCATGCATGCTCCGCTCCGACGAGACGTGAGACGGAGACGAGACTGACGGCTGACGGGAGCAGAACAGGTTGGGTAGCTAGACAACCACACTTACGTAACTAACTACGTGATTAGATGAACTTAGTTAACTAAGTGTGGTTGTCTAGTTACCCTGGGAGTAGAATTTGTAGAATTCATGGAGCGGTATGGAGCGTAATGATAATCACTGGGAGTTCAATAGAAGAAAAACTGTAAAAGGGCAAAGAGGGTACTCACATCGACGTCAGCAGAGGGTCTCCTGATTGGAAATATTAGTGATTTCGCTGACTCCGACTGTCACCAAAGAATTTTTCCTTGTACGCTGTCTAGTTACCCTGGCTTAATATTTTGTTAATCTAGCACCGCAGACAAAACATTTCCTGTCACTGTTACAACAGTATGCAACTTCAAAACATATTACATAATATTTGGTACTAGGGGAATATAAAACGGGCATGTTTAAGTTGGGATTGCCGACTATTTCCGAGTGTTTCCACGAGTTGTTCGTCCTGAAGACACCATATGCGGAGAAGTCAAAATTGGGACTGATTTTGTTGACTCAAACGAATGCCCGTGTGGAATTCGAAATAAGTATATATTTAGTGATTCGCATATCTCTCGACACACATGACTACAATACAACAGTAATGATACGGTAGCCCATACCTGAAAAACCAACAGAAAGTCTCAGATGAGCACATTTATCTCGACTAAGTAATGAAACATAAATTCATGAAACGAAAAGAGAACTCAAACTCACCACACTGAACCAAACGAGATACATCTCATAGACGATACAGCTGAAGTACTGGTTCATAAATAATAAAAACGGCCCTAGAAGTGCAATATCCAAGTATTCCATTTCACTTTTCGTCATATGGGCAACCTGAAGATAAATGAGAACGTTCAGAACACGACTGAAAATGCAATCCATAGGAGTATTATTTTGATTCGTTTTCCACTGATGTCTCACTCACCACAAGACGATTTGTTACTCGAGCAGCAATTAGCCCGTAGCTCATTATATAAAGTGCTGGACTTTGACCAAAAACATCATCTTTACTGTTGGCTGCTATTAGAATGGCTGGAACTAGGACAAGACTGAATGGGATGATAGGTGATAAAACGCTCGTACCCTGGTACATACATACAGAAAGTTTCAAAAACGGAGAAACGCAATGGGTTTAATAAACATAACCCCATTTATCCCGGGGAGGGTGCAAAAAGCAAAACACAGCTGGAGTGACGAAACAAATTATTATATATAGAAAACGACAGAAGCAGGCAGATTGGATGAAGCAGCTGCAAAGCTAAACAGGAAGAGCAAAATCAAAACGACAGATGATAATTAAGAAAAGTATTGTTAAAAGTGACAGGTTTGGTAAGAAGTCGTAGAATCGAAGCTTACGGCAACGGAAGAACCATTCTTTCCAGCTCCGCGGTATAGAATAGTTTGCCCGTCCCAAACCAGCGCCCGAGACGCTCCAGCAATGGCAATAGCAATGTAGATTACAAACCTTGGGATATTTACTGAAGGGAAGAGCTGCAAGCCAAAATTAAACCAAATCGCATAGTGTCAAAAATAAAAGAAAGGATTATATGCGTATCTGTTAAGATCCTATGTAGAATATGCAAATTAATCGTGTATTAAAAGAAAATTAATTGGGTGTCAAGGTGTCATAAGTACAGCAAAAATGATCTTAGAAAATAATAAAAATCAGGAAATTATAAAAATCTACAGGCGATTCACACTCCGCGGTCCAACCGAAGCATATATAGCATTTATGTTTCTGACCTAAATGGTCGTGGCAGTAGCGAAAGTAAAACAGGTTGTCAAGAAGTCTCAAAAATTGCCTACTAATACTGTTTTTGGCTGTTTCAAGTGACAATCAGCAATGTAAAAATGTGAATCAACCATAAAACGCCAAAGCTAATAGCAAAGTACACACGACTGCTCAGAGTAGGACTCACGGCAACTGTTGAACCATTTTTGCCAACACCACCCGTAAAGATAACTTTAAGGGTGTCTGACAAAGACCACAATCCACACGGAAGACCTATTAGGGTTGGCACGGCTCCCAAAGGAAGCCCAAACGGTAGAACCTGTACATGTGTTGTGATATAATACAGCTAATAAATCGTACTAATATTCAACTGGTGTGCGTGACTTTCACATTCAACCTGTCCCTATCCAAACTCAATAAAAAATTAACTTTAAAAATGATTCCCTGTAGTTATATATTTGCGTAATGAAGATTCGAGTTTCGAAGAAATTCGAAATAAAAATTCATAGGAAACTTTAAACCTGAATGACACAGTGACTACAGAAATTCTACCAAAAAAAATGAAATGGTAGAAAAACCTACGGCGTAAGAAAGATAGCAAGATGAACTTAATGTATTGTTAACTGCAAACTTTGTCGGGAAACTTGTCACCTTTTCCTGTATTCTAGACATTTCATACACTTATACTTTGATTCGTACAAGCAGTATGACTGAAATAAGCATGCGTCATTGTTTAATACATATCATAATAATTAATAATTGCTTACGGATGTGGTCCAAAAGTCGCAGCCAAAGTAGCCCGATATAATATGTACTAATATAATTCCCATTTGAGCTTCGGTGACATCGATGAGTCCAAATCTTAGAGTTCCCGACACGTACGTTTGCCAGTGGGCACAGTAGAAGAGAGTGATAGCGCAAAAGCATTGAAGAAACATGAGGCTTGGCCACAAGCCAAGTTTGCACGACACACACACGGCCAGTGACACGAACACTAAAATTGAGAACATTATTACTTCTTTTACGACTCTGACTCATACGTCACGTCCACGTTTTACATTGTATGATTAAATGGAACGCAATACAATGGTGCTAACAATATGTTAAAGGTGAAGGAGAAGTTAACATTTTTTCAACATAAAATAATTTACCTGTTGAGATAGAATCGCATCCGTGGTCAAAAAGTTCACCAAGTGGTGACGAAGT
>JABASF010001456.1:0-22034 GCA_019776145.1 Harlomillsia oculata | reverse complement strand
TAGGAATAGGAATAGGAATAGGAATAGGAATAGGAATAGGAATAGGAGAATAGGGAAGACTCGAGATTCGGAGAGAAACCGAGCGAGGGATGAGGAAAGTGAGGACGACGACGACGACGATGATGATGATGATGATGATGATGATGACGACGACGACGTGAAGAGAAGAAGGAAGATGAGATGCGCTGAGATGGAAGGGATGAGACATGAGATGAGATGAGATATAGACAGATATAGATAATAGATATAGATATATAAATGGTGGGACGAGGAAGCCCTGGTCGGGCTGTTCCTGCAATGCAACTACAAACTACCCACCTGGAGGGACCCTACCTACCTGTTACCTCATTCCCCAAGTACCGTAATCTCTCGGGTCAACGTCCGCCTCATCTCCCTTTCTGAGGAGCATACAACATTTCCTGGGCCACGGCCACGGCCACGGCCACGGCCACAGCCACGGCTACCTCACCTTTCACAGCCCAGTCCTACTTACTTGTTTGTGTCTTCCCTTGCCTTGCCTTGTGTTGTCTTCTCTTGTCTTGTGTTGTCTTCCTCTCCTTCCTCTTCGCCTTCGCCTTCGCCTTCGCCTTCGTCTTCGTCTTCATTCTTCCTAGAAATGCATTGCCGCATTCCCTTCCTTAAGTCTGTCTCTCTCCCTACTATCAAACAAACAACATCCGCACTTCATTTCATTTTCTACTCAAACTGAACTTATTGAACTTGACATCAAATGCAAACATCACTGTCAATGAATGTCAATGAGTTGAATGTTGAAGCCCTGCTGCTCTGCTCCTAATTGTCTCTCCTGACCCCTGTCCTCTGCTCGGCTCGGCCTATCCAATATCCGACAGGGACCAAGGAAAGCAAAGGATAAAAAACACTTTGCATTGGATTATTTGCATAGTTTCGGTTCAAGAAACGGCAAAAAGTGTGATGCGTAGGTTAGGAAGAGATATGCCGTGCTGTAATACTATAATATTGTAAAATTGTAATGGATTTTGCCTTTTTGCGGGAGGCGAACCACACAACGCAACACGACACGACGACAAGTAACAGCTCAACTCGAACTCCCCTTGCCTCGGACCTGGGACCGGGACCGGACACCGGACTCATCGGACCATGCCAAGTTTGGCACGGCAACGGCACATACACGTAAGACGCAACTTACTCACAGAGACTAGCTGCACCTACGCCTACACTACACATGTCATTGTCCATTGTCATTTCTCGGTCTTGTGAGCAGGAAAGGAACTGGGAATTGGGAACTGGGGACTGGGACCGTACCATTCTGCTCAGCTCTTGTTTATTAAACACATAACAAGTCGTTTATTCATTCTCATTTTCTCATCTCATCTCATCTCATCTCATCTCATCTCATCTCATCCCCCCTTTCCTTTCCCTTCTTCCAAATTACATTACATTACTTCTTGCGTCATATATCATATTACATAAATTGCATCTCTTCTCTCTCAGCATTGTTCATGGATCTTTCCTCCCCATTTTGCAAACTGGGGCAGGGGTGGAGGAGACGAGGGAGAATGGAACGTCAAGGTCGTCAAGGTGCAAACTGCAAAGTGCAGTTGTGGAATGTGGAAGTGGAACCGACATGGACAATGGACACTGGACAGTGGACACGCAACGCTGCGATGCGCTTCCCTTCTTCTTTCTCCCTTAGTTGCTTGGAGTTTCCTGCTTGCCTTCCCTTGCCTTCCCTTGCCTAATCCCCTCTTGTCTTTCCTTTCCCACACACAACAAACAATCAATGAATTCATCGTACTTTTAGTTAATAAATACTACATTGTTATGTTATGTTTCATTTATGCATGATATGAATGAATGAATTCGTCTGTATTATTTCATGGAAATGAAATGAATCCAACTCTTTGACCTTGGACGTGGACGTAGTCTAGTCAATGCGGTCAGGAAGGTCCACATAACTTTGCGGGAACGTGCGTGCGTATGTCAATGGTCGTAGGTCTTGGTCGTGCGTGAGAGGCTTGCCTACACGGCCTACACCATAGTGGAATGCCATGCCATGCCATGCCACGCCATTCCATGCCTAGTCTTGTGTTGTTCAGGTTGTCCAAGAAATAGGAGGACCAACGACCCTGAGACCTGAGAAGCAAACTTGTCCTCGTCCTTTCCGGTCCTTTCCCAACCCTGAAAATGAAAAGACCGAAGGGATCCTACAGGATGACGCACGACGTCGTCCAAAGTGGACCAGCATGGACCATATTGCCTGCTCTGGTGTACTCGGTCTACAACCTGTTGACATTATCATACAAATCATATTTCGTAAACATCATGATTATGACATCATTCGAATTCCCTGTCCTGTCCTGTCCTTAACCCACGAAAGAGAGGTTTTCTTAGAGAAACCTATAACATAACGATAACTATCTTCTATGACTATATGTATGCAATAACAACTTAACAACTTCGTATAATAATATCGTATTTATCATAAGGATAACTACATAAATATATCAAGTGATATGATAGGTTAGTACCTATGCTATGCTATGGCAAGTACACTAAATACATAATGTCAAGTGCAAGTGCAAGTTTGTGTCTTGTCTAATATTGTAGTCCCATGTACATATTTGAATGGTGAAGACTGAAGACTGAAGACTGAAGACTGAAGACTGAAGACTGAAGACTGAAGACTGAAGACTGAAAACTGAAGACTGAAGAGGTGCAGAAGAGGTGAAGAGTGAAGGCGATGACACACGATATAAGACAATAGTGACCATGGGACCAACTACAGCTAGGAACAGGACAGGGAACTTGAATACCTTCATGGACAAATGGACAGGACAGCCACAGGGACAACGGACAATGCATGGACATTGGAGCTGAATCGCTGGATGCTTCCATTTGGGACTTGGGACAGGACTTGGTTGGATGGAGTTGGAGCAAGCAGAGCATTGCCATCCCATGGCAATTCTCAACAATGCTCACCTCACTACGTACCAGAGGAAGACGGTCCCATCCCAGTTGTGATGTAGTGTAGGCGTGTAGGCGTGTAGGCGTGTAGGCGTGTAGGCTACTCTCACTGTCACTTGATCATTTGATCACTTGGTGAGGGATGACCTCACCTGGCTCAGGACAGGACACTCAAGAGGACAGAAGGAGCAGCTAGATTCAGTATTTTATGAAGGGCTCCATCCACCGCACGGTTCCACCGTTGCACGGTTAGAAACGAAACGTGGGCTGGACAATGCAATAATGAGTTGGTTGGGGTTGCGGCCAGGCTTTGACTCTCCTCTCAGTCACTCCGGTGTCGGGTGTCAGTGCTCTCTCCACTTGCTTGTATGCTCTTGTATACTTAATGTCCAGGAGCTTGTCCAGGTCCACAGTATGTCCGTCAACGTCAACATAGTCAACACTCGAGAAGAGTCCCAAAAATCAGTTTCTATAGCTTGTCTTTCAGTCTTTCTTGTGGTCCGTCCTCAACTTTGGGACTTTGAGAGCTCTGCAAGTCCCCCTGAGTCTCACTCAGTCAGTCTCAGCTCTCAACAATTCTTTCAAGTGTTCCGACTCGACCAGTTGGGATTGGACATTGGACTCTCCGCTGTCTCGTTTCATCGTTTTGGGTGAACGTGCACTCTCCATTCTCCATTCTCCATTCCATGGACTATGGACATTCTTCAAAGAATAGAATAATACTTTCCCAAAGCAATAACAATACAAATAAATAAATCTAGGATAATAATATGGATATAATAAACACAACACAATGCAGGATAGGAGCACTCAAGTGCATAGCATCCCAGCAACATCCAATTTCACTTTCACACTCTTCACGAGCTGTCGGCTGTCGTGTCGTGTCGTGTCGTGTCATGTCGCAAGCTTCCAATCCACTTTCCTTCCTTGATTTATCCTTTACTACACCCAGATCCAGTACGTGCATACATAATTTATGCATATTATAGACATACTAACATGGCTATATGACCTCTCTCCTCTCTCAAAACAACTTACTTCAATTCGCAACTTTTGCTCTTCAAAATGTTAGGTTATGGTCACACAGCAGCAGCACAGAACGACCGCGGAATGGATCCGACTTCCTACGTAGGCTGCGTCCTGCGTGGCAGCGTGACCTAGGCTAGGTCTATCGTCCATCGGCCATCGTCCAGTTCACATTTTCCATTTCCCATCATCTCAACTCCCAACCGACTTGTTCATTCAACGTTGAAAGTGATCCTCTAATTATGCATGATATGAAAGAGAAAGGAGGAGGAGGCTTGGAGGCTTGGAGGCTTGGAGGCTTGGAGGTGAAGGTAACGGTGAAGGTGAAGAAGGAGATCTGAAGATGATGATGAAGGAATCGCATCCTCAGACGAGGAAACAAGCAAGTTTGTGTTGAGCTAGGCTAAGGCTAAGGCTAAGGCTAGCACAACAAAGAGCCAATTTCTTCTTTTCCCTTTTTTGGGAATGCTAATGTGAAGACAGTGACAGGAAGTTAGTTGTTGTTGTGCGGAGGAATGTTTCCAGGAGGAGACAGGCGAGGCGAGATGAGTATTCCTCTATTCCATAACACAAGACGAGTTTGACTCACTGACTCACTGAGTGAGTGAGTGAGGAGAGTTGTAGTTGTTGAGACTGGACTGGACAGTTGAGAGTTGCGAGTTGCGACGTTGAGAGAGAGGCAGGCGTGAGAAGAGCAAGATTTGGTCATTTGGTGTGCAGTGCATTCCTTCCTGGATTCACGATTGAGTGATTGGGTGATTGGGTGATTGGGTGATTGAGCAAGGAGCAGGAACATGAGTAGGTAGTGGCATGCACTCCACGTCCACATGCATATAAGAATACTAAGATGAAGTTGAAGTTGAAGGTGAGGTAGGAACAGGATGGATCCCTGGATTCCTCCATTCCTCCATTCCTCCATTCCTGGATCCTTGTCGTTGAAGCAAGAGCTCATTGCTCATGTGCTCATCCAGTCCTCTTCCTCCATTTGAATAATAAACATGTGCTTGCTTTAGTACAAGTAAGTAATGTAATGACGTAATGAGTCGAGTCTAATAAAAGTGTGGAGATTCAAGGAATGGATATGGAATGGAATATGGAAGGGAATATGGAAGGGAAGGGAAGGGACGGACGACGCGCCGAAGCTCCATCGCATCGCTCACTGCCTCACTCAAGGCATGGACAGAAAGAAATAATGATGCTACTGGAATACCTTGTCCATGTCCATTGTCCTGGACTCTACTGGACTCGAGAATGGGAACTCAAAACTGGAGACTCGAGACTCGACTGCGATCAAGCTACTATGGCTATATGCGATTCCGCTCAATGTAATTCAATTTCAATGTGATTCAATGGAATTGAATGGAAGGAAGTCAAGGAATGGAAATAAAAAGTCCAAGTTGGGATAGTTGCGAGAAGACGAAGCCAAAGTGAAGGGAAGGCCAAGGGAAGGCAAATAAAATAGAATAAAGGAAGGCCAAGGGCCAAGGGCTCCGTCTCCAGTTCTCGAGGTGATGAAGTCAAGATGAATTTGAGTGGAAATGTGGTGTAGCCGGTTCCGTTGTTCTTGTTCGGTTCAGGTTCAGTTCAGTTGAGAAGTTGAGACGGGGATGCATTTTTTATGGCAAGCTATTTATAGCCAAACAGTATCACAACATTTTACATTTTATTTTGGGGATACAAACAAAGTCAAGAAATGAAAGAGCTCTCCTGGCTTGGCTTTCCTTTGGCTGGCTCCAAGTGGACTCGGCCCACTCACTCACAATCACAACACAACTCACACCAAACAAAACATTCTCATTCTCAGCATTTGCGTGCTCGCCAGATTCGGGACAAAACAAGGGTTCTTCATCTTCATTCTTCTCATCTCATCTTCATTTTTCCAAAGGGTAGTGGCCCCTTCGCTCCTTCCCTCAACCTCAACAACAAACTGCATAATAAATGTGTGTGTGGCGTGGCGTGGCGTGGCGTGGCTTGGTGAATTTCCATATAAAAATCTCCTCATGCATGCATTACTTTCCTTCAAGTGCTTTGTGTAGTTGTAGTTGTAGTTGTGTTCCGTGGTGGTGTCGTGACTCTCTCTCCTTTTTCTTAGATAATTATTATTAATATATTTATTGTGATGTAGTGAGTAGTGAGCTCAGATTGTCAGATGCAACACACTCAAGAATACTAACTCAATCATCACATTTTCACATTCACATGCATATGCCATGATGCAATCACAATCACTTTGTGATCCTGTATGACACTTGAGCTTGTGTCACTCAGTGAGTGAGTTGTGTCCGACGAGTTCTATCGTACGAGTCCCACCACTCAGCTCACCTCAGTGATCGAAACGTCAAATGAATGTGAAGATGAGCAGCCTGCCCATGTCCATGCACATGCAGGCCCTCCACGCACTTCCGAGTGCCCTGAGTCTCCTGAGTCACAGTCATTGTCATCATCTTTATACATGTTCGCGTCGTGTCCACGTCCACAGCATTCAGTGGTTGGGTGTCACCCAAGGGAGTTCCTGGCTGCGTCGTCATTGGCTCTATGTTGACATTTTTTCACACGTTCATTTGCATACGAGATGGGATTGGGATTTGATGTCCAGGAAAGGAAAGGTCCGTTTTTCGTGTCCTAGTCATTGTGGAATGTCACTGTCACTCTACGACTCTACACACTTTTCATCCCTTCGTCTTCTTATGTAACATCTGATGGGATGCAATCCAGCACAAGCCATCCAGCCATGGTCATTAAGTCATTATCCAACCCAACTCCACTTCCCTTGACCAACAAAAACAATCCTTCGTTTCTGTTTCTGTGGAGGATGGAAGATGGATGGATCATGGATGGATCGGTGGTCCGTGAGTGGTGATTCCAAGTTCGGAGTTCGGAGTTCCGACGGGATGCGATGCGACTTACGACTTACGACTACGACTTCTCAGTTCTCAGTTCTCAGTCAGTCTCCTCATCCTCACCTAGCCTCCTTCCAAAAATGGCCCAACATTTCCATTTTTGTGTGCTGTCTGGGGCATTCTGACAAACTTGAATTACCGTATTGTATTGAATGGCGACTGACTGAGTGAGTGAGACTCCGCTCCACTCGAATCAAAAGATTGTATTTATTAGAATATGAAGGGAAAAGAAAGTAGAAACGGAGAAACGTTGGTAAAGGTGAAGGTGAGGAGAGGAGACATGACATGACATAACATGACATGACATGGCTGAAATGGCAAGGCAAGGGAAGGCAAGAATTGAAGAGTGAGTGGACATAGGAGAGGGGATTCCCTTCATTCAACATTGAAGTTGTTACAAAGAATGGATGGAGCAATGGAGCTGCAAGCCAACGCCAACGCCAACGCCAAGGCGTTCAGCTCTCAGCTGCACCCACTGTTGATGTTTTTTATGACATGCATATGCAAATGTGGCGCTTTTGCTCTTTTGTGAATGACCTCTAAGGAAGCCTGGGAAGCTGTTGACGTGCTCTGCTCTTCTCAGTCTTCTCTCTGTCTTCTCATCTCTCTCCAAGGCACTTGGTCCTGCACAGTCCCCGGTCCACCGTCCACCTCCACTGTCCACGGTGGTCCACAAGTCCACACCGCACAACACCTTGCACGCGTATAATACCCGTCTCGCGTCACCCCATCATCGCATCACTTGCAGCTTCACAAAATCATGCTCATCAACGTCAATGATGAGTGAAATGCATTGTTGACCCTCTGTCCATCCGTGATCCAGTCGGTCAGGTTCAGGTTGGGTCGCCAGATCCCTCAAATCTGAATGACAAATCCGCTCACCCTCAGCCCTGAGCTTATCAAATTGACAGCAAGATTTGAATTGAGAGTATGATGAAATTAGGAATCGTATGTATGGAAATGGTATGTATGGAGATAGAAACATCGAGATGAGATGTAGACATGTAGACTAGAAGGTGATAAGGTGGAGCATGAAAACAACGTGGGGCAATAGGCAATAGTGCTAGTCTCACGTCTGAAAGTGTGGGAAAAGTGGCACTTCCGGTATTTGGATTGACAGTGCGAGTGCGACACCGACTTGAGAGAAGACAGTGGAAAGAAAGGTTGAGTTGATTGAGGTTGGCTGTTGGCTGAGACGCGGAAGCTGCTCGTTGCTCCTCATTCCTCTGACTTAGTTGTCCGCACTGGACGAGGAAGCCGAAGAGGAGCCGAGTTTTGTGTCGAGTGGTGAGTGAGTCTGAGATGAGACTGTGAAGGTGTTCCTTGAGTTGTGATGATGTGAGTTGGGATCTTGGGATGGTCCATGGGTGTCTTTGGCATTGGCTCTCAAGAAAACGAGAAGAGCAGCAGACTCGGACTGAGCTGAACTCGAGAGTTGCTGAGTTGCTCAAGAAAGACGACAATTCCAAAGACGATTCAAGACGTGGATTTGAGCATTTGAAGGGGGATTCGTGAGTGAGTGCATGAGGGGGTCTCTCATGTCTCATCTCACGTCTCAGAGTCTCAGAGTCTCAGAGTCTCAGAGTCTCGCTCAGTCGTACGTAGTCCTATGGCTATGGCCTATGAGCCGTCCGAGCGAGTCTCAACTCAACTCTTGAGTGTCTTGAGTCTCAAGTCTCAATCTCAACTGAGTCAGTCAGCTCGGCGTTCTTGTTTCTTGTATGCTCCCAAGACTCCCAACCAACTCACTGTGGACTCTCACTGCGCTGTGTGCAATGAATGTAGAATGCATTTTGACGTAGAAACTCGACTACTTGTTGTATTCATCTCTCGTCCTCGTCTTCACTCGCTCTGACCACTCGCACAACTCGCACAACTCGCACAACTCGCACAACTCGCACTCTCCACTCTCCACTCTCTCTCCACGGAGAAAACTGAGACGCTTTTACTGTCCCGACCTCAGTTTCCCGTGAAACCTCAGCGAGTGTCGAGCTGCTCCAGCCCAACTCAACTCACTTGTGTCCCACGCCTTCGCAATTAGCACTGTTACACATTCCCCCGGACCACGTCAGTTTGCAAATTATTCCAATTTCCGAGGAAGCAACGACTCCTCCGCTACCTTGACCTCTCACCTCCCACCACACTTGTACCAGAGGTCAAATCCACATTTTGGGAAGAGGAACAAGGAGCCACATACAAACGAAACAAGGAACAGGCCACATGAGCAGCAGGAGACCAGCACCCTCCACTGTGCTTTGATTCCGCCTGGGCCTGCGTCTGTTTTGTTGACTCTCGGTGGTTGTTCCATGAGGTGCTTCGCGCGGAATTACATAAGCACACACTCCTCGTCTCGTCTCGTCTCGTCTCCTTTGCTTTCGTCTTCGTCTTCGGCTTCGTCTTCCTCTTCGTCGACTTGTTGTGGTGGCTGTCAACAGCACGAACGATCGACCTCTATTGACCTCCCACTTGGGATTTGGCTCCAATCCAGAAATATGGATCCGAAGGAGTTGGACCCAACCGGCTTGTACTAACAGGCCTCAACCACCACCACCACACCACCACCAGCAAAAACAACCACATCTTCTCACCACTTTTCCCCAATACATCATCAATACAGTTTCCCAACTATTCAACTATTCAACCCTTATTCCTTTTGCCTTGTCATCTGTCAATCTCCAAATTGTCGTGTGTCAACGAGCGTATTTGGGAGAGAACGGCGATGGACCCATCGGAACAACTTGACCCCACGGGTCTGTATTGACCTCTTGTTTCAGTCCGACTCCAATGCCGACCGATAGAAACACAGCCAGGCAATGCCATGGGACTCACCCACTTGAATCAAATGGAATAATTGGTGGGAAGATTAGGAAAGCAAGGAAAGAAAGGATGGGCCAAAGGACTTTCACCAAGGCCAGCACGGAAGTAACCAGCTTTTGTTGTGGTCAGGGAAGAGAGCACGCAACGCACGCTGTCCCTCATCATGTGCTTTTCATGTTCCAGTGGTTCAATGGACGCTCCCCGGCCCAGTGACATTAAACAACTGAGACTGAGCCACTCACATCACATCACATCTCATCACATCTCATCCAATCTCATCCAATCTCATCCAATCACCACCACCACCACAAACGAGGACAACAACGTGGTGCGTGCCCCAGCTGTCAACAGTAAGCACATCAATTCCTTTTTAGCCTTTTAGCGTACAGTTTAGTTGCTTCTCTATTCGTCGTCGGTTTTTTCTTTCTTTTGCATTGGGTGCTTCTGCTTGTGTTGTGTTGTGTTGTGTTTTGGATGTGCATTGGATGTGCGTTGGACCTACGCCAAGCAAATCAATCCCATCATCAGCACAACTTCATAACATCATAACACAAGGCATAGTAAGTTAGAGCTTCTCGTCTCACTTTTTCGTCACTCATCACGTCATCACGTCATCACTCATCACTCTCACATTGCATTGTTGGACATCTGCTCATGTCATGTCGCGTCTCTCACACACACTACAGCAGCGAAGCGAGCTCTCACAACTGAAAGTGAGAGTGGGAAAAAGTGTCTCGCACAAATGTGCCTATGCACCGTAGTAGGCATACCAAATCCCAAATGCCAAATGTCATGATGATGCGAAGACGACGAAAGTTGATGGCGCTTGCTTAGTAATTATCTTATTAGTTATCAAGCACGCTCCCTCCATGGATTTTTCTAATAATTTCACTATGTGTACATGTGTTTTCACTCCATGCGCTCTTTTCCTTCTACTGCATAGACGTACGTATAGTTGATGAGAATTACTTAGAATGAGGAAGTGACAAAAGCTTGTCGGTAGTGGTTAGTGATTATGATTAGTGGTTAGTGGTAGGTGCATCCGATGTGCATTCCATGCAATTGCGTAGGACCACACTTGCACGTGTACATTGGTCAAGAAAATGTGTACTTTTGACATTGTACATTGTTTCTGTCCTTCCTGTGAGCTGCTTCCTGTAGCGGTTGTAGCTTGACGGATGGCTGGATGGATGCATAAATATTTGCAAATTGCGTGCATAGTAAAGTCGGAGTGATCTGTGCCTGCTCTCTCCTTGTTATTTGTGGAGCAGCTCTCCTCTCTCCTCTCTTCTCTCTCCTGTGGGAAATGAAATGACACGACACACTCACTCACTCATTCAGACTACAGTCAGAGTCAGAGTCAGAGTCAGAGTCAGAGTCAGAGTCAGAGTCAGAGTCAGAGTCAGAGTCAGAGTCAGAGTCAGAGTCAGAGTCACTACTGGAAGAGAAGAGAAGTCGACTTGGAAGTTGTCCAATAGGAATTGCATTCCACAAGGCAAGGTCGTGATTCCTGAATGGGAGCAAGAAGCATTGAGCATTAAGAAGCAACCAACAACAGACATAGTAGAGTACAGTTATTTATTTGGTGCGAAACGGACTCTGACTTGACCGAGTGAGTGAGTGAGTGGGTGATGCTGATGAGAAGATGAGATGATGAGATCCTTCATCCTTCTTCTCATGCACTCCGCTGTCCGCTCGCTCCACTACTCCCTGCTCTTCTATGCTCCGATGCCATGCCATGCTGCCATGGGCCATGGGCCATGGGCCATGGGCCATGGTGCTGCAATTGTGCAACGACTGCAAACTCTACTGTGACTGTACTCCACACTACTGTCCACTGTACATGTGTATGTACATAACGTAGGGTAGGGTTCATTCGATTCCTTTGGAATGTGACTATATGCGACAATCCGGCCTCGCTCAATTATCAATCCGGATCCGGAATGACTGATGAACGCGGATGAACAGAACACGCTTTCAATCCCAATGTAGGTCTCACTCCTCACTCATAGCTCATAGGAGAGAGTCTCACCCAGCCTCACAAGCTCACAACCCAACCCAACCCAACACCTGAGACCTGAGACCTGAGACCTGAGACCTGAGACCTGAGACCTGAGACCTGAGACCTGATCCACCTCAACCTCAACTCAGGAATGTAAAGTCAGTAGGAGTAGGCGTAGGAGAGCATCGCATCGCATCGCATCCGGGTAACATTGCCAATCCATTAATCCATCCATGTCAATTCCAATGTTCCTACTACCCAAATTAGGTTTCTTCTCCTCAGATGATGAGGTGCGGTGCGGTGCGGTGTGGTCCGTGCCTACGCGCCACGAAGACCTGAGTGGAGAGTTCCTCTCCCCAACAATGAAATGGAGAGTAATTGGTTTTTGAGGTTGTGCTTTGTGCGTGTTGGTCCGTCGGGTTCTGTCCGCTCCGGAAAGTGTCTCCAACAGACTGAGTGAGTGAGTGAGTGAGTGAGGTGAGAGTGGAGAGTGGAGAGTCTCGTCTCAATCCGTCTCGTCTCGTCCATCATCGCAAGGGAAAGTGAAATGGACAATAGGAAGGAGTAGGAGGACGAGGCCTGAAAGTGACCGACGACCGACCCGACTCCAACTCACTCACTCTAATAGGTAACTCACACACATGTCACATCACATCACATCCTCACATGGCATGGCTCATGAGGACGACGAGCAGCAGGTATACTTTAAACAGCAGGAGATAGGGTCATCGGCAGGGTCATAAGTCATAGGCCATAGGTACAACGTAAAAAGGTAGAGCAACAAGGACTGAAGGACAAGGAGAAGGAGAAGGAGCTGGTGAGGAAAGTAAGGATGGCATAAAGGAAGGCTAAGGTAGGGACTTAGGGACAGGGAAAGGAAAGGCACTTGACTGTCCAAGTCCAGACCTCCGCACTCAACTCACTCAATCAACTCGACTATTTTTGCTATCCTCTGAAACTGAAACTTGGACACAATAATAGCAAGTACATCAAGTATTATTATAACTTTATAACACATTTTATGACTTTGAATTGAATGAAAGTGGTGCTTGAGACTTGAGAGGAAGGAATGAGAATGAGGTGAGGTGAGGTGAGGTGAGGTGGAAGGCGAGTCATTCAAGTTTTATGGGAGCTGCCGACCGACTCTGCTCCGCTCCGTTCCTCCATCCTCGTCCATACTTCCAAACTTCCATCTTCCTCCACCGCCTGCCTTCAGTTACCTACATTTATACTTTATGACTCTATACAATATAATATTTATACAATGTCTTATTATTATAATATATTATAAGATTTAATGTACTGGACATTTGGACTTTTGAGTGGACGGATGGACGGACGGATGGATGGACGGATGGATCCGTCCGAGGTCCGACACGACGGTTCAACAGTTCAACCATTAAAGCAAAGGACAGAAGAACAAGAACGAGTGTGCACACGTCGTGTCGGCTTTAAATAATCCCCACAAATTGAACAGACGTAGTAAAACCGCCAGGTTGAGGATTGAGTTGAGGGTATAGCATTCCTGTTCACTTGAAGATTTGGACAATTTGGACTCAACCTCAACACTCAACATATTATTGGACACATCAATCATATAGGGATTATAGGATATAGCCAAGCCAACTATAGAAAAGACCTTCTCAACTTCAAATAATTGTCCTGTCAATGTCAATTTTGCATTGTAAACCTGTGTGGATGGCTCGGATGCGATGGATAGTCGGATATAGGGATGTTGGGTATTTATGGGACGTACGGACGGACATGGACATTGTCAAGTGAGCAAGTGACATAGCCATAGACGATGGACCAGACACCAGACACCAGACCATACTCACCTCACCAACACCATCCGCACCATAGAGAACATGTCCTCAATGGGAACATGGGCATTGAAGCTTTGAACTTGAAGCCATGCTTTAGGAACAGTCCTTTCACATTCCACATTTCACAATTTGACTACTTTGAGTACAAGAGTCCTTCCAGTCCTCTCTCCTCTTCTACAATCTCCACTATTCAATTATACAAATCCAAAAACCAAATCAATCGGTGAGACATGATTGTATTATAGATTATACGTACATAGTAGGTGCATGGGGTGTGTCGGTGTGTCGGTGTCAACTCTATAGGTCATCGCTCCTAGTCAAACATGAAACATCCCAACATGCATTCCGACTTTTCGGGACATTCTCATACTTGAGATTGTACAAATAAGGCCATAGACACATGCTTTCTCCTTGGCAGGATTATCCCGGCCCGACCCGTCCCGTCCCGTCACGACTGACCTGTCACTCTCACTCTCACTGTCACTCTCATTTTTCAACGGTCTCAATTCTCAATCTCAACTACACCAACTCAAACCAAACCAAGCCAAGTCAATAGTCAAGTCAATGAGTAGGAATAGAGTTGATAGAGTTAATAGTAAGTAAGAGTGGAGTGCGAAGGTGTGAACGTGCAGTGTCCAGTTGTCCAGTTGTCCAGTTCAGCGTTCACATGCAAACATTCTTCTGATGATACAAGGAACAAACTCGATTAGATTAGAAAAGAAAAGAATGAATGGAGGAGCATCTTTCGATGTTCTTTCTAAAACGGCAGTATAAAAGTGCTTCGAATGGATAGGAATTAGGAAGGCCAAGGTTGCAATCCGAAGCTCGTTTCCCTGTGTTATGTTATGTGTGGTTAACGTGGAACGGGTTGTTCTTGTTAGTTGTTGTTGTTGCATAATATTTATGAGAACAACGAAGGTGGAGGTCCGGGCCGGGCCGGGCCAGGCACAGCACAACAGCCGCAACAGAAAGTCGACGAATGCGAATGGAATGGGATGGAATGGAATGGACGAGAGGAGACGGAGACGGAGACGGAGAGCGAGAGGACCGAGACTTTCGAATGTCCCTTACTATTACTACCCACCACTACTAACCTAATACTACTTTAATGTGCATCCTGCATAAATATAATTGTATTGTCTGGTGTGAGTACATTACGTATCTCATTATGTCATGTCAAACAAGACAGCGTGTTTTTCACCGTTTTTTGATCCACCTTCCAAGTTCCAATCCAGCAGAAGGGACACATGTGTGGTGTTTCTGGCTCTGGCTCTGGCTCTGGCTGGTGAGTATTATATACATTTGAGATTTTTTGCCAATTTTGAATGAGGATCCTGGAAATTGGAAATGCTCCAAAAAAACACATGTGGAGACGTTGCGTTGTTGAGACTCCCGAAGTGGTACTTGTTTCCGTTGGTCACATAACCAGAGACAGCATCCAACGTCCTGATGAGGGCCAGAGCCCGTCCATCTCTCAAGTCTCAATTCGCTCCGCTCTGCTCTCGTTCCTTCTTGTAATGTCTCTCTCCTCTTGTTTGTGGGTAGGTATTGGGTAATTGGACTGGATTGGGTCAATTGGGTGATTGGGTGATTGAGTGATTGAGTGAGAAGACCGAGAAGAGGACGGACGTATGCCGTGTCAGCCCGTGTATTTACCTATGCAGTTATTGCACTGTTTTTACGAGTTTCACGGTTTCACCACATCACCACGTGCGGCATGATTGCATGAACATTCACTCCCCGCTTGTCCTTCAGTCCTTCTCGTTCCCGCCCCGCCCCGCACCGTCCACTCACTCCAAAAATCCACAATTTTTCACATTTTTGTCCAGCCCATCAAAGAAATGAAATGGGCAAGGAAGGGACTAAAGGACGTTCAAACGTTGAAATTCAAAGGAAGCAGAAAGCTCTTGCTCTACTCATTTTTTACTTATCTTGTCTTCCTCTTCCCTACGCACTTTTTATTTAAGGATTCAGTTTGTTTGAAGTTGTGATGGGACATGGGACACGGGACATGGGACCCAGGAATAGGATCAGTTGTATGAGTACCGAGTGCACTTTTTTACTACTTTTTTCTTTTTCCTGTCTTCACCCTTTTCCTTTTGTTTCACATCACCCTTTACAATTTGTCAGAAAACAGATTCAAAAAATCGTACAACAAGACCCATTCACCCTTTTTTGTACAACTTGGAAATTTCATGTTCCGTTTGTAGCGTCTTTTGAATTTTATATAGTGAAACGGGACGGACGCCGAAAAAAACTAAAAAAAAACTATCCTTTTTGAGAGTTTCTCGTAAATTGATTGGATAATAAATAATGGGATTTGTTGTTGCTGTTGCTCTCCCGCTCCCCCTCACTCACAATCAAAAGAAGGAATGAATGAGACAATGGAAACGGCTGAGGATTTTGATTTCGTATCTTTGCGGATCGGACGGTGCTCAGGAGGAGGAGCACAACGCAGGATCGAAATCAAAGGTGTGTTTGTGTTGCATAAGTGGTCGGATGTCGCATGTCGCATGTCGCATGTCGCATGTCGCATCCTCGTACGTCATTGTCATTCTGGTCATTCTGGTGAGGTTCATGCGATAATCCGTTGATCCTCGTCCTCGTCCATCGAGTCTCTCGAGTCCTGAGCAGGAAAAGAATGGACATGGAGCGGACGGAGCCAATGCAACTATGCAACAATGCAAAATGCAACCACTGCTGAAGACGTAGTGCAGTGCAGGCAGTGACACGTGCTGTGCCATTGCCATTTCTCCGCTATCTTGCAGAATGTGGAATATCAATATAAACATATACTTACTTACTTACTTACTTGCTTACTATTACTATTAGTTGGTAAGTACAATACTACACAAGTACGTCAGTTGAGTACACCTACACCCACATTGGTGTACATAATATACAGAGATACAGTAGAGCACGTAGTGTTCTAGAATGTTGTGGATTGTGCTTTGTGCATTGTTTGTGATGTGTGGTCCGTTGTCCAGCTTTCCAGGCGTACGTACGTACACACAGAGATAAGCCAGGACAGGAGGAAGAAAGGCGGGAGGACAGTGGACAGTGGACAGTCACCGTTTCCGTGTGTGACTCACACCTCCGGCGGACTCGCTCACTCACTCAGTGTTCCCCACTTTGTATCTGTCGGTTGTGGGTGTGCCACTTGAGAATCACCGACATGAAACATGCAAGTCCAAGGGACGGAGCTTCTGAGTTTTGCGAGTCTTGCGAGTCGTTTGAGCATTGACAATTGAGATTGAGACAGACGAGAGGCTGAGGATGAAGATGAAGATGAGGAATAGAGGAAACACCACAAATGTAAATGCATGCACTCTTGTTCGTACAGTAGTACATTCTATTATCCCCGCTGCTCCTCTTATCATCACATGCCACACACGCACACCAGCACCATTTATTTCATTATTTCATTATATTATTTATATTTATATTTATATTTACTATAGTATGGAACATGGGAGTATGGTTCGGTTGGTGTGTCTGGTTGCTCCTCATGAAGGGAGGATTCAGTAAGCATTGATTTGATAAGTAACTAACACCAACTATCTCTATTAAGTGCCACCTTGTATTTACTTGTGCTTGCTCATTGCTCACTGCTCATTGCACTGCACTGCTCACTGCTCCTTCCTCTTCTCTCCTGTGTCCTCTCATGACATGATCCTGAGAGTATGCCATGAAACTGGGACTGTGAGTGATTGAGTGATTGAGTGATTGAGTGATACCTGTGGAGCTTGAGCACGGAGCAGTGAGTGAGCAGTGAACACACCGCTGCTTTTCCCAGTCTTCCCAGTAGTTGCTTCTTCCTTCAACTGCCACTGCAGTCAGTCAGTTTGTTCCCATTTGGCTGACTGCAGCCTCACTTGTACTTGGCCGTCTTGGCCCCGGAGTCATTTCCTCCGATTACGCAATGCTTCCACGTTCCTTTGGTTTGGGTTCCTCCCCCAACCAACAGCAGTGAGAAAGCGAGAATAAGGAAGTGATCACATTATGCAAAGTCTCGACTGATGAGCTCTCATGTGATGTGATTCATGTGATCATGCGATAGTGATAGGACATGTGAAATGTACAATGTGAAGGAATGTGAAGGAATGGAGAGGAAATACTGTTTCTTGTTTCAAGCATTGTATTCATTACATTTTTTGGATAATGCTATGCTTTGCTTGCTTTAGTAGCATAGTTGCAGGGTGCACATGAGACATGAATGACTGAGCTACTTGGCATTGCATAATATTGCATCATTGCATTGCACTCCAAAGTCCAAAGCAAATAAGCTTGGTTTAGCAAGAGCGAGCGGAGCCAACAATTCCGCAACTCTCATCTCAGTTGCATACAGCGCAGGGCAGGGCAGGGCAGGGTCGCATGGCGCTTGGCTTGTGTCTCACTTTTCACTCACTCAAGGAGGAATTGTCAAATCCATTTTTTTCTTCGCGATTGTCAATAAGTTTCAAAAGTCTTGTCTGCTCGCTGCTCGTCCGCTGTCCGCATGTGTCGTCCGTGTTCTATGATTTTCGTCCCATTTGAGCCCGAGTCTCCTCACTGCTCCGTCAGTGAATCACGAGTCCTTGTTCCTCATCCCCACCCCAGGAAGGCAAGGCCACGGCCAACCACACACCAAATCAGTTAAATAACAAGACTAAAAGTAACTAGCTATGTAACTAAAAGTAAGGAACCGCAAAAATGGAAGGAAGGTGTTGCATGTTGTGCTGTGATCCGTGATCATTGATCATGTGATCTCTGCTTTCAAGTCCATTGACGATGGAATGGGGACATAAAAGTGAATTGAAGGAAAATGAAAAGTAAGGAAGGGAATGGAATGGAAGAGAGGGAAGGGAAACCGAACACTGTAATACAATGAGTAGTGATGGAATGGAATGGAATATGGAAGGACTGCTTGCTCTATGGACAAGTTGACAATCAGGTGTTGTGACGCCCTGCCTGGCTGTCCTGGCTTTGGCTATCTCCTATCGACAATCTCAGTTTGAATTTGGCAGTGCGTGAAGTTTGTATGAAGGAAGTGGAAGGCTAGGAAGGTGTTATCTCCTCTGTTGAGTTCATCTGTTGATCTATTCATGAATTGTGCGTGTAGTGGTTGTGGTTGTGGTTGTGTCGTGTGGACTGTGGACGTGGACGGTGGACGGTGGACGGTGGACGGTGGACGGTGGACGGTGGACGGTGGACGGTGGACGGTGGACGGTGGACGGTGGACGGTCTCACTCACAGTCTCACCGTCTCACCTGAGGTGAGCCGAGTCCCCACGTCACAGCATCACAGCATCACAGCACAAGTGCACAGCACATCGCACTTCGCACATTCTTGAGAAGAAGGAGAAATGAGCAACTGAAATAAGAAGCTGGACTGCTGTGTAAACTGCGGTGGGCGTCTTACTTAGCGTCTTGTTTGTCTTGTTAGTTGCATTGTATGAGTTGCATGAGTTGTAGAGTTGCTGTATCCTAGGGATCCTATGATCCCATGTATCCCATGTAACGTGTAACAACTAACTCCACTTGCGCTCCTACTAACTAACTGGAGGATACACTAACTCGCACTTGCCTCCATAACTTGCTACACGACTTCCACCTTCTCTTCTTATTCTTCTTTCCTCATCCTCATCCTCATCCTCATGTCCTCATCACATCAGCATCTTCTCTTGTGTTCATCCCATCCCATCCCATTGCATTTGCATTGGAAAGGAAAGGCCGAAATGGAAAAGCTAAAAGCTGTATCCTGGCCTAACGTGTTACATGTTCTTATCTTCTAATGTGTAGTGTACGCGACGCAACTTGTTTTTTGTGTAGTTGGTTGTTGCTATTGTAGAGTGAAGTCCTGCTGGTTTGGTTGATGACGGTGAATGGGGAATGGTGAATGGTGAATGGTGACGATGGGAACTCCATTGGGAAGATGGACAAAGTACAATAATAATTGGATAATGTTGGGTTGGGATTGGGAAAGGGAAGGCGGAAAGCAAAGGGAAGGAAGCTCTGATCTGGCTAGGATATCATATGATGTGGATTTGGACTAAGGAGTCAGTTAGGAGTCATAGTCATGTAGTCATAGTCGAGGCAAGTCAAGTCAAGTCAAGTCAAGTCAAGTCAAGTCAGACATTGGCCTCGAGTCACCGTTAAAGGCCGATGCACTTTTATTCCAATGCCTCCAGCGAAAGACTAACCTACTCTTTCACACAGCTGATTCTCACCTGTTGCGTGTTCCCTTCCCTTATCCTCTTCTTCTTCTCCTTCTCCTTCTTCTTCTTCTCTTTCTTCCATCTTCCATCTTCCACGCACGTCCACAGTCCACACGTCGTCGTCCTCCCCCTCGTCTCAATCTCGTGTCATCTCTCGTTTTTGAATCCAGTAATTGGCAATTGAGTAGTTGAATATGTACAGCCAGTACAGCGCACAACCAGAATAAATATGTATACAATATCTTCCTTCTTTCCAAGCAAAGTCATTTTGCAATATTTCGTGGATCACAGCATGAATTCAGGAATCATTCTTTCTCGTTCAGTCGTTCAGTCGTTCATGATTCATGATTCATGATCAATTGATCAAACTAAATGATGATGATACAGGAGACATGAAGAAGGAAGAACAGTATAGTGACCTTGCTTGTCAAGAGGGAAATGATGACGTACGCAGAATAGTATAGTATTATGTAATATCGTAATGGGGGGAAGGATGGATGGATGAATGAAATGAAATGGTACTTCAAGTACCATTTCGCACACGTAAGTGAAGGAAAATGAAGTAGCGTACTCCGTACTTCACTTTCCTTTGCCCTGCCCTGCCCTGCCCTGCCCTGCCCTGGTGTGTCTGGTCCTGGTGTAGGTAGCGTATGCGTGTGTGGGGCGGGGTCATGGTCATTGTCTTTATTCTGTCCATGTGCAAATGTGCACTACAGAGCGGAGCAGCTCACTATCAACCCGATCCATGACCATGACGTGACGAGGAGAGGAGAATGCATCAATGCATCAATGCATGAATGCAATGCAAAGTACAGTTACACTTGTGATGCAATGTGCAGATGTGCTGTTATGCTACATCTCTGGGATGGACTGGCGTGGCGGGGCCGGGCGGGGCCGGGAGCCAGCTCTGCTAGGACCGGCTAGGAGTCCATCAGTCCATGCCCATGAAGAGAGGATGAATGAAGGAGGTGAAGGATAGTGATTATTGCTTTTATTGCCTTTATTGCCATGCCATGCCATGCCATTCCCATGCCATTCGCTCAGCCTCAGCCGCTCATTCCATGACGAGAGATCCACAGATGACGATTCCAATCCCGGAGTCTTCGTCTTCGCTTCTTCACACCACTTTTACATTATTTCCTACCTTACCTCCTTTCCTTAATGCTTGAATTTGAATGTATCCCGCTCATCTCCCTCCCTCCCCATCATGTGCATATATTGTGCAGTTATTTATACAATATCATTATTATAGAAAATATACGCAGGTGTGCTCATTTATTAGGACACCCTTCGCTCTTCGTCTTCTCCCTGCTTCCTGCTTTCTGCGCTCCGCAAAAAGAGTCCTCGTCCTCGTCCTCAATAAGGATTTTGGCATCCTTGCGCTCGCGCTCTGCTCTCCGCTCCACGCACTACGGCTACAGCACGTGAGGATGAGGAGGCAGCACTACACTTATCCACATAGCAACAGTTAATTATTCTTATTACTTGTCCATTCATTCCCTGAGCTGAGTCACCGAGGCGAGGCGAGGGTCACAGGTCACAAGTGACAGGTGAAACTGAAGCAAAAACCGGGTAAAGGGATCTCCAAATTGGTATCTCTGAACTCAATAACCCGGTCTTCATCTGCATCTGCAATCCGCACGCGGTAGGTATCAAGTATCAACGCTATGGTCCTTCCCACTCCCACTACTCCATTACAAAAAGTATTATGTATTATTACACTATGCATTATTAGTAGTATTGTCTTGTCATCATTATCGGTATCAGCAATCAGCACTGTATTAATCATAGCGACTATATAGGACAGTAGAACAGTTTGCAATGGCAATGAGGAAGTAGAAAGAAGCCATAATTTTTGCAAAAGGAAGCACGTTGCACGTTCCTTCCTCATTAACAAGTCTTTGGTTTATGATATTACGTACTTTTTGAGGACAGAATTTTCGGAATTTTCCGGTTCTGGAGTGATAGGCTGCTAGCTGCTGGCTGCTGGCTGCTGGCTGCTGGCTGCTACCAGGTTATCAAATGTGGGACGAGGAGACAATGACATTTGTTCATGTTCTGTTCATGTTAATGTTATGTCATGAGTTCATGAGCATTGTCATGAATCATTTCCTTGCCTATGTAATTGTTATGGACTATGGACTATGGATATGGAGGACGAGTTGGACGAGAGGAGAGACAAGAGGCATGAAGAGACAAGAGCGATGAGCGGAATGACTCATCCGCGAGCATACTTAAGACATAACACGAAACCAAGTGGAACGGGACATTTTATGACTATTTACTGAGGCTCTGAGGGTTTTTCTTAAACTGTTATGTTA
>JABASF010001455.1:0-22034 GCA_019776145.1 Harlomillsia oculata | reverse complement strand
ACGGAAAAACACTACCTTTCCGAAATGATCATTCTGGAATCTGGAACAAACATTATTAACATAACACTGCACTGGAATGGCATTTTATAAACTAGAATTGAAAATCGTATAAGTACCAGACGCCTGGGAAAAACTTTTTGCCCTCGGTTTTCCCTGGGTTTGTGAACGACTTATACAACAGTCCTCTGTAATGTCATAAATATTGGACCAGCAAAAAATGATCGTCTCAAAAAATTTTAATTTGAAAGCTTAAAATGCATTTTTAGAATGCGATGCATTGCAAGTGCAAGTCATTTTGATTGCATATTGCTTTTGCTGCGCTGTTGCACTTGATGCACCGAAAGAAGACCTTTTTTATTTTTTTTGGGTACGTCATCCATATGTGGACATGATTACAACATGCAATCGACTATTTAGCCAAATACGACGCGAGACTTCCACGTGGTAGCGATTCCTTTTATTATTATGACACGGCTATAGTAAAAGTCTCACATGCACGAAATGATGTACTGGATTGCAAGTCTCTGGAAATGGACAGGAAAGGTTTTCTGGAACCGAAATTACGACCAAACACAACTTCCAAACTTGGAACAAGTCGAGTTTTCATAGTAAACAACAAACAACTAAGAAAAGACGAAAGGGAAGAGTGAATTGCGCATAGGAGCTTCTCCTCGTCGGATCACGTCCACAATAATAATAATACGTGAAGTCGTTAAGACACTGTGCCAATTGGCAATTCCTCGGCTTAGGAAAGGAAATGGAAGCAGTGGCACATAAAATTCAGCATAAAGTAAAGTTGGTAATAGCAGTTTGTTTGTTGTAAAAAACAGTGAATCTTGTGGTATACAAAAGGTCGGAATCTTCGTCGAGGTCGTATGTTGTTGAAGAAAACTGAATATATACACCAACCAAGGCCCACAGCTTGGGAATGTGGCAAGAGCATAATAATAATAACGCTGGGGACCTGAGACTATTTGTATAATTTGATGAGGACATAAATAATTAAGAAATTTAAGAGATCCTTGTGTGAGTCGTGTCGGCTCGTTTGTATGCGTGCATTGCCTAATGATCAAAGTGAGTAGAAAAAGAGAAGCTTGTCAAAAGTCATCCGCCCACGCTCACACTTGTCCATGTGTCGACTGTCTAAAGTGACCTGTTGGTTTGTTCGTCCCATAGGTCGTCTATACATCTTTTTCTTGGGATCGTGTCTCTGTCTCTAAATTCTCTGGACAAGAAGAAGAAGAGAAAATGTGGCAGAGTGACTTTGTGTTGTTCATTGTCTGTGTACTATATAGTGTAAGTTGGTCGCGACACATTCATCATGCCGCACTCATTGGCGCCCTTTCCTTTGCACCTTACCCTTAAAAGGCAGCGGATTTTTCTAGTGAATCACTCATCATAAACCGGTCGAGTGGATTGTAACATAGTCACCTTTTAAAAAATAGCTTTATTCAGACCACTGAGCAAACGTCAAACTCAGAAGCAAATGGATCCATGACGAAAAAAAACTGCCATGTCCTTGTCCAACTGTCAGCCTGTCATAGGCTATTCAATAGGCTTTTCTTCTTTAACTTTACATGCATTTTTACCTTGTGCACTATCAGCCATCATTAATAATAAAACAACGTTTCGGATTTGGAATGTCGTTGTCGTACTAAATGTCCTGAGTATATTCGTATGTTGCGTTTCAATGATTAATGAACTCAAGCTAAGAGGATTTGCGCAAATGGTTCCATAAGCGCACTTCATACGTACCATACGTACCAATTCATTTGAGACGACGCTGAGATTCAAAGTTTAATCAATTCTATAGTACAGGTAAATAAACTTTCCCCGAATTCGGGTTACGTGACCGGTGACCCTATTGCACAGGTCATATCAAACAGTTTGCCGAAGGGAATAAAGGTACTAATTTGTTACAAAGCTTTCTTGTTAAGTGAACAGGTGAAGCAGCAAGGATCTCAAACTGAGAGGCGCACCACCGACCGGCGCTTGTCAAGACAAATAGGCATCATGTCGCATTCATCACGAGAGTATCGGGACGAATGTCCATGGGAGACGTTGTTTCTGAGACTCCTTTCCTCCTTTCCCGTCACACAACTTGTTCTTGGTAATGCTCACTCATTCATGGTAATAGAGGGAAGGAAATTCTTGAGGTTCACTTGGCACCGTTCTTCTTTTATAAAGTTGAGTTCAGAGGGAGAGGAATGAAATTGAAGAAGTTTGTTGTGTCTCTTGAGTAAGCATAGGCATTGGACTCTGCGTTTTTGGCATTAGAATGTTTGAAAATCGTCCAAATAAAGGTGTAATGGGGATGAAAGAAAACCGATGCCGGTATGCTGCGAAGTGAACAACAATGTTATCGTCGACATTTTCACTGTTAACAATGTATATTTATTCTAATGAAGCGCATATAAACACAAACACGGCGGAGGCAGACAAGAAAATCTCTCACGCCGGCCGGCCCGTCGTCAGACGATGAACAGATGAACACTTTAAAACTTTGCCCACACGTCTTTCTGTTTGCATCGTTTCAATAAGTTAGGTGCTACATGGGAAAATCAACGTTTTAACTTGTCCACGAAGACTTGCTCGGCGGATAATGTTCAGATATAATATTCAAATCTTAAATCTTGCTCACTTTGAAGCATCGTCTCCACCTGCAAAACGATTGTGAAGAGAGGTCATTCCATTTCGTGAAGTACGATCGTGTCATCGCCTTTGTCCATATTGGAACAAGTGCAACTTGATTTGTAGTCGGGATCGATCTGCTCAACATCTTTATTAGGGTCAAAATGGGAATTTGATGTAGGTGGAACATCATGCTTTTTTGCACAAGTGTACATGAATTTCCGGGTGTTTCGGGGAACATTTACACAGGAAAAAGGAGGAAAGACCAAAAAATATAGAAAGGCAGGAAGGCGGCTATGAATACAATACAGAAAACGGAATAGTGGGCGGGAAATATTTTCCTGGAGAAAATGAATGGACTTCGCGTGTGTGTTTGAAAGGGATTGCATGTCTCTGGGTCATCCGGCTGTGTAATGTACCCCAAGAGAAATTGGTTTTTAACTGGGCGCTATATTTCCTTGCTCAAAGAGATCCCAAGAAAATCATTCCCTTCACAAAAAACTACGTAGTATCCACTACAAAACACAAAAAAGTCATCTTCCTTTTCCTGACTTCTTTTAAAAGATACAGTTTCTTAGTATATTTTCGTAAATTCTGTAGAGAGCACTTCGAAAAAAAATCAAAAAATTGTCTAATATTGATAAATCTTGTCATTGTTAATGGCTCAAAAGGCTTTGCATACATTAAAACAATGAAAATTCGTGGAGACTATACTTAAATTGTTTTTCCTTAATGGATTTGCTGGGAAACTGTGTGGAAAACTTTGATGCTCAGAGATTTGTTTCAAAGAATAAAAATCCTTAAGCTTATAAAGCTAATGTTGTCCCTTATAAGGCTGGGAAATACTCTTCTTCTTCGTAATATGCCCATGTACAGAATTGTTTTGGTTTGGACAGCAGCTGAAGCGGCTGATTTTAAAGTAAATGCAAATACTAAACTACATAAGAATTAAAAGATGAAACCAGCGCTTTTATTGCAAATAACAATGAAGAACAGATTTTCTTGGCGTTTCCTGCTATATATAATAGTCACTGAAGCGAACTTGTCAATCAATCTGTCCGGTCGATCGACCTTCGTTTTTTTAGACGAATAGGATTCCATTTGACTTCAACTCTGTCAATGTCAAGTCAAACTGTCAAGAACAGGACTTGGACGCATTTGTTCTTTTGACACAAAGGAGAAAGTGAAGAATGACAATAGCAGTTCAGCAAAAAAGAACTGGAGTTTATTTTGGGAGTTTAGTACTCAAATAGGGCTAATATCACTTTTAATACTCAATTTGCATTTAGAAGATTTTTTTGTTGATTTCATTTTCATGATGATGATGATGGCAAAGAGGAGAGATTCATATATTTCTCAATTTGAAGGTGTGCCGTATGAGAAATTAAAGAGGCTGCAATAAATAGTGCGGCGCCTTGAGAAACGCCGTACTTTGAGAAAGTACTCACGCAAGGGCCATTTGAGATACTTTATAGCATTCCAACGGAGACGAATACCATTTCTCATTTACACAAAACTTTAAGACAGCATAGGAGAGCAAGAGAAAATGCAGTACAACGCCGAGCGAAGAAAACCAATTCAATCCATTGGCACCAAACTTGACAGAAATGTTTATAATGGTAAAAGCTGTACATTAAAACAATCCCATTCATATTCATTGCCCATCATTTGATCACAAAGTCATTTTGAGTTTGAGCAGCAAGTTCCTTTGTCTTGGACTATATTGGAGTTGCTTTTTAGTCTCTATAGATTTGGTACGGTTATGTGCTGTTATTATATGTATTTGTCTTGTGGCGGATGCCGCCGGTTGTGACCGGAGAAGTTGTAGATGAGTTGGACTTGATCCCAAGTTATTTCAGTATTCACTCGCTTATTTGAAGCGAAGTAGAGAGATGAATTCATCAATAATTTAGAAAGTAGAGTCTCTTTCCCAGTCGTATCACCATCAAAATCTTACAGCAAGACAGACAAACGAAGGAGCATTTTAGTGTCTGCTGAACTTGAGACGTCTAAGCAAGATTTCCTTTTCCACGATCCGACGTATGAATTTCTCACTCTTGTAAGGCTATATGAGAGACTTTCTCAGGGTCACTACAGTAAGGGAATCAGACAGGAAATTCGACTCAAGTCAGTTAAGGATTACATGTTGGCGGCTCAAATACTCAAAGTCAAGTTCTCCTTTTTGTACTCTTGAGACTGTAACTCAAATGTCTGTGTGTATTGTATGCACGTGCCAATTTCTTCTTACAGCTAATAAACAATAGTAGCCTAACGTAACGTTGCACATTTATTTTTTTTCTTTGTGCTTTTCTTTTCAAGGTTCCAGATTGAGCTACTGATTACGTGAAAGGAGCAAAATTCCAAGGTCTTTCTTCATCTTGTTCAATTTGATCCGAAATGAATGAGTAAACAGCTTCATTTCACCCGGAAGTTGCACATCCGGACGACAAGAGTAACATCTCGCTTTCCTTTAACGTTCCCGTTTTTCAGTTTCCAGGAAGGTTTCCTGTTGTCTGTGTATAGTATTCCATATTCCAGACAAAATGAATTATGGACGACTGTCAAAACCCGTTTCTTCCAGGGTTGTTCGTATTACGTCTACCTCCAAGAGTGAAAAAGCTCATTTGTACTCTCATCAAGGAAATAAATCCAAGGTTGTTAAAAATTCTTTGTTTTAGTTTCTTCAGTGTAGTACATAGTAAAATTTCAATTTTTCAAGTGACGCCGGTATAAACATTAAAAACACTCAACAAGGTCATTCAAATGCACCTTCCTTGGGTACTTCAAGTAATGTTCAAGTACGTTCTTGTTATGTACGACCACGGCTACTTTACTTTCTTCCTAACTTACAAACGGGACGAAATCATTAATGAAGCAGTTTAGGTATTTTTGTTCACATTTTCTAACCAGCAGGAGGAAAAAAAAATGAGGAGAACGAGACGATATCTTTCAAGAATGATCCTTCTTCCCTCCTTGTATAACATAACAGTACAACAAAAGACAAGATATTGTTCTCAACATAACTATTAAGTGTAGTATGCGCAGGATGAGAGTGGTGATGTGATCACTTCTCTGATTCAAAGTGCGAACAACCGTCTCCCTCCGGTTTTTACGAGCAAAGGCCCTAATGAAAATACCAACAAAAGGCGTTTCGGTTGTCAGCGACTAGTGCTTGGCGTGATTTGTGCCAACATCATCTTGAAAAGAAAAAGTTATACATTTAACTACTATACTCCCTTGACAATTTGGCAGTTCACAACCTGAGAAAGTTTTCAGGGGACTCATCCGTACGCGCACAAAGCAGAGCACAAACAAGTGTTCTACCGTTTCTTTCTCTTCCTTTGGGCCTGGCTCGGTCATTCCAGAATGAGGGGCACGTTGAAACATACGCTTAAGCTGGAAAGTGAATGATCTTCTTAAGTTTTTTTTTAAAGGTGACTGAGTCAGGAAGTGGAACCAGAACAAAACGGTGTCATAAACACCTTGTTCTAAAGGAGACTGGGAACAAAGACTAACAATGTGCCGAGTTCCGATGTGTGGGTAAATCGGATCTGGTGTTCTGCTGGACTGTGGAATGGTGAAGGACTTTTTGTCAGGTCATAGTCCAACTCATCCCTTTGGCCATAAATAGAGTTAAGATAACCATATAAAGTCACTCAGACAACTTATGACGGCAGGTGCGGGCCGCCGTACCAATAAAACTTGTACAATAATTATATCTTATTGTAACCCTTTGTCTCCTTTTATTATCTGTATTTCTCGGCGTATAAATACATGAGAATGGAAGCATAAATATAAAGATACCCAGTTGGTCGTATTCCGAATTGTTTTGTGATATGTGTAACAACGGTAACGAGTCCTCAGTCCTACAAGATGAACGGTGAATCAATTGGACGCATAATTTCTGTTCAAGTTCAGGCCTTCAGGCATACAAACAAAGCAATCACAAACCAATAATCAAAGAAAGTTATTGAGATAGAACAACTAGAAGTGAGGACAACCATGACATTTCGGATAAGATGTGACAACAATGCGATGGCCACTCTTGACTGTCACGATGATGCAAGAGGACATTCGAAAGGGAATTGTCTATGTTATGTGTACAATGTTTAATGTATATTCTGTTGGACGAGAACAAGTTAATGTTGATTTGACACAGAAGATTGTAGTTTACGACATAATCATTCTCGCAGTGAACCACAAGTGGACACACGCGCAAACATCGTTTTCGTTACCTTTGTTCTGTAGGGACCCTTCGGTTGTGTCTCCAGGTCCAGTCTCTGCTTGCCCAATTCTCATTCAAACAAGCTCTTGGAAATCATCATCTGATGGAAATGGAAGACATTAATCTTTTCACCTGGAACAATCTTCTTCAGAACAAGGACAAGCGCAGGCTGCGCAGGCAACATTTCGTTCATTCAACAAACTGCCGGTTGCCAGTATATGCTCATGATCAATGTTGTTATCGTTTATTATTTTGTTATTATTATTATTATTATTATTATTTTTCATGTTTCGTATTTACAGCTCACATTTCGTGCGACTCCCACTAATGAAAAATGAAAAGACAATGAGAACACCAAATGACCAAAGTTGAACATTGGCACATAATTTTTATTTATTAGAACAACGAACAATCCAAAAAATCCATTCGATCCCTCTCCACTCACGACAATTAATTTATTATCAATGAGAAAAATACATGTAGGGAATGTTAATGTTAATGTAAATCGGATTAGAAGATTTCCAGCTTATGATTTTATCAATTCATCATGCATCCACATGGAATTTTATTTGCGAAGCACACATTTTGTGACTTGCTGCTTGTTCTTTCGATCTACAACAATCCACAACCACACGTTGTTCTTTGTCGTAATGCCTTGTCACATTACTTTTCGTTTCATCGTGTCATTTCAATCTTTTCTCTATTTATGCACCAGAAGAGCTGTCTTAAAATTAATTTCTATCAATTACTATTACATATACATTGTTTGAATTTTCGACAAGCTCACCAATCAGCACCAATCTTCTGAAAATCATCATTTTTTGACAATTATTTACTTAATTTGATGAAAATGTTTTCAATACACAGTAGTACAGTAATGTAATACCTATGTACAGCTATACAATTTTGAAGGTATTCGTACACAGTATACATGTTGTATTGTATAGATTATGTAAGAACTACCTTTTAGTTAGCAATATTAACACTTGTTAATCTAGCAATCATACACACACTAATTAATTTTTTCATAATAATAATACTTTATTTACAGTTTTTGTACAGAATTTTCTAAGTGATCAGCAATATTGATACACGATTCTGTACAAATCATTTTGTACCGTATCATTAATCATTACCAAGATTAAAGAGTATTTAATATTCCGAACTGTTCTAATTACTAAAACTAATCAAAATATGTTTGCCAATACTAACTAAAAGTGATTGTGACTGCTGAATCGTCTACAGAACTAAAGGACAAGTTGGAAAAACATGGCATAGCAAATAATGCAAATCGCATCTGCCATGTGAAATGTGCAAATGTGCCTGTCGTCCGTATCTTTGAATATAAAATGCACAAACAGCTTTTTCCCTTACATTAATAAAAACCGCAAATGGATGAAATGTTATGTCAACATTTCCGGAAACACAGTCATTTCCAATTTGCAATATTACAAGCCGAAAAGGCGCAGGAAAGGGAAAAAGCTTTATACTTATACTGGATATCATCATATAAACTATCCTAATATTGATTTATGGTTGATGTCAGTCACAATCCATTAGGACTTTAGAACTAGAACCCTATCGGCTTCTTTTGCTGCCTTCAACAACACATTTGCTTTCGACCAAAAAGTGCATTTACTTTAGGATTGCTAAGCTTCAGTTTGTATACTGTCAAAAAAGTATACCTTTTGCATTACAACGTGCACTTGACACGACAAACGTGCCTTGTCCTTAGGAATCCATTTGCCAAAAGTGAAATGTAAGTGTCAAACGGGTTGTAGATTGGACTGTATTTTCATCAAATAGGCTCATAATAAATGTAATATACTTTACTATATAACACGACAATACATTGGTATTATTTTCTCTTTTTTTGGTTCTTTCTTTACTATAATTTGCAAACTATAAAAAAATCAATTCCATTCCAACAATTCTAAGCCATGGAATATTTTTGTTACGAGAATGTCAAGCTAAAGATTTGCTATGAATCTATGAATGATGATGTTTTCTAGTCTGTTCAAGTCCGATAAGACAAAGACCACGAAAAGGATGTGATCAAATACCTGTCACCAAAAAGCGCAAGCACATGTCATTCAAATGAATTAATCATTCTACTTCAAACAACAGCACAGCATCAGTCAGTAGCACGGAACAGAAATGCATAAACAGTTGATAAATTCGATTAGCCCAATTTACAAATGAAACCATGAGTGTGTCAAATGTGTTACATAGGTATAGCTAATCTTACATTAAATAGTTACTATTCTCCTATAATATGACAATAAACAACGTCGAATGTATGAATTGTAGATAGCACCAATCTTCGGATTTTGTGACTAATTTTTTAAAATCTATAGAAATCTACGACATCTAATTTTTATACCATCGACTTTATGAAATGTTAAGATATAGAAGATTTCTGTTCAATCATCACAGGAATTGCCGAGTTGCTCATTTCCTTTCCCCATCATTTTCGTCCTTATGTAATTTCTTGGAACAAGCATGCAATTTCCCCTCTGTTGTGGCTTTTTTACTGCCATAATCATATTTTTATCATTTTAATTTTATCTGCTATGTAGATACAATTCATTATTTTTCAATTGATGTATGATCTATTGGAATTTTACATTAGTAAATTATAAATTTTTAGGGTGCCGGTACCGTACGGCGGGTACACGTACAATGTGCTACATTACAATCGTACAAATTATACAATATGTACCACGCATTGGATCAGCATTGGGCTGCACAAGATCATTAATACCTTATAGTATATAATCTAATATCTCAAAATGTTTTCTCAAGTTGTAAACCTATACTTGTCTTCCAGCAATGATGACTGATGCTGATGACCTACCTTCCACAATTCCACACAAACAGGCATTCATAATGCTATAAAGGCCATATAATGCAAAAAAAATGTCACAATAATACAATCGAGTCCTCGTGCCTATACGTTCTTTCGAATTTATTTCACCCACGCAAAAGAACGAGCACACGAGACATACATGTCTCGCCCACGTTATAACATGAGATGAAAAATACTATAGTCATTTGTCAAAAAGAAGAAGAAAGCAAGGAAGTCAAGGAACGAAGAAAACTCAAGCAAGAAGAATATCGTGATGAAGAAGATACAATGTTGTCCACTGACTGACTATAGTACAAATCACTTGAACCAACTTGAACTTATAATATGCAAATTAAGAGCGATAGACTGTTATCTGTGCGTACGTCCTAAACTCTTAAACATGCATTCCCTTGAGTAACCTCATTCAAGACCTCATTCAGAACTTTATACAACTTTATCTCACCCTGGAAAAGGATATGCATTTCACAACGGATAAGTGTAACAAGATTGTAACTACTGATAAAGGGCGTGTGTTTTACAAAATGTATGTAAAGGGTATAAAGGGCAAAAAGGTTTGATGTTATAGTACCAATTTGTACTCTATATTTACGAACAAGGAGAAGGAGAAGACAATGAAAGATGAATACAAAATCATATTGTTTGTGTGTTTGTTTTGTTATTGTTGTTGAAAATCAAGTCGTGCATTTGGCATTATGATTTTCGACTCTCGAGGAATGTCAGTCGTAAGAAGACTATCGAAGGGACCCATCAAGTCCATATTTTTATTGGACATGGCTATCGTCATAAATTGATGTTGAAATGAGGATCCAATTGCATGCGCAACGCTCATGCACACACATCATAATTCATTTTGAAAGGGGCAAAAGCAAAATAATAATTCGAAAGTAAACAAAAGGGGAAAATGAAGAAAGCAAACTTTTAATCCTACTTTTCGATGTTTGTATTCGGTCTCGGCCTGTTTCGAAAATCTTTTAAAAGAATTTTTGCAAACAAGTTAAAAACCTAATACAAATGCACTCTAAAGCTTAATTTATTGTTTCATAATTCACTTTAATATATACAGCTCGGAATTTGTGCGACATCATGAACGCATGAGGTATATATGAGAGAAAATGCCATGATGACACTGACACGCCTTTGCAAATCCAAATTTGGACGAGTCTCTCTCGTCACTTTAGTGTTATAGTATGTACAATTTTCAATTCTGGAGACACATTTCTTTTCAAGTGGCAATTTAAGTGCTTTGTAAAATTGATGCAAAGGGTTGTAGTTGTAAGTATTTTAACCTTTTACCATGAGACCATAGAGAAAAAACGACTTTTAAGTAGAATTGCTTGTACTATGACATTTTTGCTACCCACCTCATCGGATGCGTTACAAAGATCACATTTTATCTCCTCTCCATTAATTTTACTGCTTGAAATGACACATTAAATGTTCTTAATCTTCTTTTGCTCTGTTCTGTGGTACTATGTTCGTGACCTTTCGACCTTTACATGAAACTACCTTAGTTATTACATGGAATAGATGGAATAGATTACACGTTTCATGGATTATATAAAATGCAGACGATGATGAAGTAAGATTGGTATATATTTTGTAGTGTGTACATTTTGTAATTTACGTGTATACGCGTACATAACATGGACAAAATGGTTTGTGATGAAGGGAAAAAAGCAGTACGTTACATTACATTTTATGCTTGCTACTTGAAAACAGAAGTGCCAACGAGAGGAGAATCTTGAAATTGACAATCATTTAAATCATAGCCAGCTCCAGGGAGAAAAATGCCCGTGTTCATTGCAACAGGCAAAGAATCCAAACAGGGGCCGGCTGCTGATGACGTGATGATAACGGGTGCTTCTTCGGTGTGTTGTTGAGGTCGTTTCTTGCAGAAGATTGGGCGGCGAAGGAGTGCCACTGTTAAGGCTCCCACAGCCAGAATACAAATTATCGCTAATGCGAGCACTAAGTAATTTTTTAGCGATGTATTCGATGGAGGCGGTGGAGGCTCTGGAACAAAGTCATAAAACACACAGAAAAACTGAAACTCTATTCTGGCTGCCACACAAAAGTCAATAGATCATCATCATCTTCAGCCAAATCACATCCACAAGAGAGAGAGAGAGAGAGGAGAAAAGTGCATTAGTAACCGAAACCAAACCTTCAGTTTTGTAAGCCTTTTTGCTGTAGGCCAAGGCTGCGGATGCATTCCTGATGATTTGGATTTGGAACAAATCCTTATGCTCTAACTCTTCATTTTTCCAAAGGGGATCAATCAATAAATATTACTATCTGATTTTGATCTATACTTTATTCCATTAAACAAACACCACACAAACACGTTACGTAAACTGCATGAAATATTAGGCATGAAGAGAAAATGTTGAGGATCATCTAGATGAATTAAAAATGACAATCATTTTTTTGAAAATGTATTCACGTAGAATAAGTGGAGCTCTGCATTTTATACACAATCTTGAACTCGTCATCTTTTCCTTGAGGAGAGGAGAAGTAAATCTCAGTTTTCTGTTTCTTTTAAACAATAGGTTTTAATAGTTTACTGACGCGCAAAAAATGCCACACCCTCCGGAACGAGCTGAATGAAAAATTCCTCCCATATTAAATGACTGTTAATGAATAGAGCTTCTTATCTAAACTATTTCAAGGTAGAAAAATGCATCCTGTCAGTCTGACAGATTAAACGTGCAATGTATCGTTTGCCCCTTCCTTTTTGGGACGAAGGGAAGTGAAAAGAAACAAAAATGTGACTTGAGAAGATTTTTCTCTGAAAGTTTATAACTGAACGACGACGTAATCGTAATGATGACAGGATCTCACTCGTTTCCTCCCCGGAGTGAATAAACTCCCATTAATTAATTATGCTGAAAGGTACGGCACACAGGCACACACGTGTGAATATTCATAAAGTTCCGTCAACATCTAATCAACTAAAACCACTATAACTCATCAAAAACCTTGCTTTTAAGCTCCTGAGAAGCCTCCTTGACTTTTTTTGCATTATTTTGTGCTATGTTATGAAGGATGCACAAATGCCCATTTCCAAAGAACTTTCCTGAACCTAGCTAACCCTAACAGCGAATTTTATAAGTTCAATGCTTAGAGTTACGTATAAAACGTAATACATCTGAGCAAAGAAGTAGCGGATAGTAGTAGTTGTCCTCCAAAATGCAAATGAGACAGGGAGACGTGAAGTACATCGCTCTCCATAGCATTTTATGGTAAAGTCTGCCTAATTCGGATGGAATTCCACTCACAAACTTGAGACGCGGGGCTAAGTGCACCTTTCCTTCGTGACATGCCTTGCTCTTTTTGTTCTGTTCGTGTGTTGTGTGCCGTAAGCAACAGCTGTGAGGCAAATCAACCATTCCCATTAAGCTCTTACTTTAGTTCTGGTAATTTTACATGCTTCCTTCTTCAAAATATAATCTTCCTGTTTGGGTGATTCAGCTGGACAAACGAGGTTCTACATAGATTTTCAAACGACTTCTATATGTTAACGGGATTTGTTAGATAAAAGTCATACCAACTATACAAAATGTCTATGTCTATAAAAAATGTCAGAGCTGTCCTGTTTTACTAATGTTTTCTATAAGTTCTTCTGGACTGGCCATTAGTGAAACATTCAGACGGCGAAATTGAAAAGGAACAATGGTGATTGCGAAGGACTCATCTATTTTTGGAAATATCAGCTTGATTTCATTACCGAAGAAAGTTTATTTCAATTTTCGAATATAAATGAAAATGGAAAAGGAAAGTTTTCACTGAAACTGAAATACTGGACTGGTTTTTCCGCAAGATTGATTTAAACGTCTTTGGTGTCACCAGAAAAGTATTAGTTAGTTTGTTTCCTAATCAATAAATACATTAACTTTGCCAGCTTGAAACTAAAAGGGTGAGAACATGTTTTTAAAAGGGAAAGTGGTTTTATACATTAACTTTGCCAGCTTGAAACTAAAAGGGTGAGAACATGTTTTTAAAAGGGAAAGACGCCCTGTTAAGAAAAGAAAAGATTCATGACCAACCGCGCAGGTTGGGAATGTTTGCTCCTTCGCTGGAGAAAGGAGACCTTTGGCTTCATTTCCTTTTTTGGAGAAGAAAAAATGTGATTTGAAAATGAAAAGAGTGCATTTTTCGGTTGGGTTTTCCCACAGAGAGCGAAAGAGAGAATGGGCATTCCTTTGATTTTGATTGCGGGTGTAAATAATGCGTTTCGCACGAGAGAGAGAGAAAGAGAAAGAGAGAGCAAGCCTTATTTTCTTTGGAAGACTGTGGGAGACTACAGGGACACAAATCAGAGAAGGCCATTTGGGCTTGTTCGCACACACATTCGGAGTTAGTCGTCGTCAAAATATAAAAGGAAAAGTCCCACATGGTCGCGACGGAAAAGCTTTTCCCGCCTGTATTATAATGGATATAAAGGGAAATTGCATTAGGTAAAAAAGTCACTCAGATTGAACGAATGAATGAGCTATGAACAAATAATTTTTGGACAAAGAGAGCTTATATAGAGGATGAAAGGAAATACCCGGATGCAATGCTCCGGTTCGGATGGCCACCACCAACCAAACGCGATTGGCATGCATGGCAGTCAGTTCCGAAAAATACTTTTCCACATGAGACCCAAGTTTTTTGGTCCATTTGACGTATGACCGACGTGGTAAGTACTAAAGAGCGATGTCGAACCGAAAATCCCGAGTCTCTTTTCTCCCTGCAGGCTTTTGCTTTTTCTTTTTTGCACATCAGGAATGTTTGCTCATGTTATAGATGTAGTGAAAACATATCGAGTGAAAGTGAACATGGAAAAACTGAACTCCCGGGTCTTTCTCGGTTTCGGTTCACCTGCCATGGTTTTGTGTGGCTGGCACTGATTGCATTAGGTACGATGTTATAAGTCCTGCTGTGTTTGCCATGCCAAATACTAAAGAGCAAACATTGGACTGCACGGAAGAGGAGAGATCCTTAATATAACCCTACTATACTACAGTATAACGTACTCGTAAACCAGGGACTCACAGGACGGTTTTGCTTTAACTTTGTAAAGTAATAGTCTAGTGAAAAGTAAAGGTACACCGAATAAGGAAAATCCAAAATCGGGACTATCCAATCTAAAGGTTCTCAATGTCCGGATTGATTCGGAGTGAGAGAAAGAACGTTTGGAGGTCCAGACAGGCCCACAACTGTGTAAAGTGGAAATGTCTGCAGGAGTGAACCTGTATTCACGTCAAGCAAAGGATGAGATTAATCAATCCTGATGAAATTTATCTCAAACTCTTTTTTGTTCACTCCGGAAAGAGTACACACTTAATTACACTGTGGCAATCACGCGAAAAAGTCGTTTCCTCTCCTTCCTCTTTGCGACTAAATGTTCCTTTACCTAACCATTTGTGCCAATCGAACGCATTACCCTATGCTTTCCTTACAAATGTATTGCTTATATGACCTAGCAAATATATATGCGCATTAAAGCAACAATCTCATTCAACACGAAATCCTACTAGAAGTACCATATGTGCAATGTATGCACCTGCCCCAATTCCCATGTCATGAGTCTAACAAGACTTTTCACCTGGGACTTAATCAAATCTTAATCTTCCTTCTTCCATCAAGGTCAAGAAAGTGAAATCACATCACCCAAGTGGAGAGTATAAAAAGGTAATTGCGTCACTTTTCAAATGGAAGGAAAAAGTAGGAGAAAGCAAGAGTCGGGGAAAAGAAGAAACTTGTGTTAGTACTTTGTGTTACTTTCTACCTTTTTACTCTACTTTCCTTACTTGGAGTAGACATGGGAGGCTAAAGTAATAAACCAATTTTCCCTCATCAACAGACTTGAGTCAACTTGAACAGCGTTGTGTCAGTCGCAAACACCCTCAAGTATCGTATGTCAGAAAATCGAATTCGGACCAACTCAAAAAAGCAAGGTTTCGGTTTGTTTGTACCACTTCTGTAGTGCACTTTATAAGAAGGAGAGGAAACTATGTACTATATTAGCAAACTTGTTGAAACCTTTCGGCTTGGGAAAATTTAATGATTGGACCCGTGAGGGAAAAAGTCGGGAGACGAAATCCATCTGTTTACAAAGTATTTTTTCCTTACCGGCAATCCGCGCATCTGTAATGCAAGAAGCGACGATGTTGTGCTTCAAATCCCAATTTCCACCTGACTGGCAGATAATTCGACCACAATAAACGACCGACGTGCAATTAAGGACATGGTCAACGTTGCAGAAGGCTTGTAATTCCGTCCCCACTTTGAAAGAGTAAGACATTTCATCTCGTGATGCATCGTCCTCTGCTGTTCGATATTCTCCATTGATAATAAGGGGTGCATGTGTACATCTTTCGTCCGGATTCACTCTCACTGAAATTAATTTAATAAGAAGCATACAAAAACGTTAGTTTTAGGTTAACAAGCAATTTCATTATGTTTCAAGACTAGAATACTTCCTGTAATTTGTTTGTGAGAAAATTGGCAAAATCTAATATAAAACTGTTTTTCTAGTCCTCAGGCTATTAAAAAAGTTGTACAAAGATGAAAATGAAAGAAAGCTCTCTTTCTCCCAATTTTGTTTATTATAAGAGATTTCTAAGGTAAGAGGCTTCTCAGAAACGTGCCATCCTGGCGGTGAATGAGCAACAGCCTCTTCTTCCTTAAGGGGAGAAAGCCATTCGATTCCAATCTGGTTCTTTTTCCATTACCAGCAAAGAAGAAGAAAACCTGTAACCTTCTTGATACTATTTACCTTTTATCGTCACTCTTACGTTATATCAATAGTCTTTTTTTCCATTGTACGCAAGTATACTATTCAGCACTCCTGTCAGTAAGTTAGCACTATTATGACGTTAAGCCATCCTTTGGGATTACTCAAGCTGCACTATTGCATGGACCGAAATTCAATTTGTGACAAACTGGGGAAACCTTACAAACCTTGAGCAAAAAACTTCACTTCACAAACAACAAAAACTGCTTTTGCGTTTATTTGGCTGTGCACATAAATTGCCACAATTTCATTTTTTCAATTGGACATTCGAGTCGAGTCTTTATACATTTACTTGTACGAAAACTCTGTAAATGATATGCTGCTCCTGCCCTTAGAAAAGTGAAAAATGAGTCATTTTGTGCAGGAAAACGTATTCAAATGACCAAAAAATCGAACACAAAAGAGGCTGAAACCTGCAATATCATTTTGATGATCTGAACAATTTCAGTGGTTTCATTTCAACCCACTTCTTTCATAAGTAGTTTGGTATTTCTCCCTAATAGCTTTTCCCATAAGCCATAATGATGATGTGGTTATGCAGAAGAAAAGGAGATTTTCATTGATTATATTATGCTAAGTAAGTTTGGGAGGACGTTGGTCGTTAACCTAACTGAGCAGCAGTGAACAGTGGGCACACGTAAGACACGTATAATTTTTTTTTGTTTTTGAAAAACGTGTTTTTTTTGGTTTTTAAAGGGTAAGTAATGAGCAGCTTGTGTAGATTCGGGTTAAGTAAACGATTTGCTAAAAGTATTCTTTTCCAATTTTGTTTCGATATCAAAATACCATCTCATTTGTTTATGGCGGAATAATATTTAGATGAGAACATAACAAGATTATGCGTCGGAACAGTTTAATTTTAAGATTTTTTGAACAAGGAGGAAAGTAACAAAAGAAGAATTTTATATAAATGGGAATATTTCCTCTTCTTCCTATGACTTTGTGCATGGAAGGAAAAAGTAAAATCAATATTGTGTGTACAGCTTCAGGTTTTCTCACTTCAAGGCTCAACTTAACGTCCACATGGCAAATTCAAAGAAGAGAGATGCCAAAAAAGCTTTCTTTTCCCCACATTCCTTGGAAAAGGGAAGACATGAGAGAGGAAGGGAGAAAGTCGCAAAGCTTTTTGTCGCTTTTGGTTTCGGTTCGCTTTTTTGGACTTGGAATAGTAACGGTACGTCTACACTACTATACTCTCCGTTTTCTTCCAGTCGTTCCACACTCCACACATCCTTCCACTGCTTTTTATATAGTATGTTTTTTTTCTCCGCAAATCTACCTTCAAATCCAATTCCAATAACACATAAGAAAAATACTACCACCACATACTGACACAATAGCCACTTTGACAGCTTCTTGTCAGTCCCTTGACCGAAGGAGAAAACACATCGCATTACCCGGGAACGTCGTCGTTTTCGTCGTCGTCACATTCCACAGGAAAGTGAAGAAAAAAACCTTTACATTTTATATATCCACTTCCACACTGACTTTTTCTATTTTTGCTTCTCTCCGTCAGATCGTCAAAATGCTTTTTTTTCCCTTTCCATTATTAAATTCTTTTTGAGAAGAGTGTCTTAAAACTTTGCTCGACAGTGAGAATGTGAGAGACACGCAGTTCCCACCACACAAGATCATTTCCATTTAGACACCGGAAGACAAAAAAGAGAGTCGGAAAGGAAAATACTGTAAAATTCATTGTGTTCTGACTTGTCCTGTGCTCACATTTGTCTATCTCATTTTTGCCCACTTGTGACGGTTTTTACGCAATAAAAATTGAAACATCTCTGTTGAGTTTGTTTAGAAGCACTGCAAGCATGCATTGCATTCTGCAAAACGTGCGCAGCATTAGTGTATAATGCAATGACGCGTAATTTAACAAGGAATTCAGTAAATGAGAGCATGGTTCCAATATTTCGGACATGTATCCATTTCTTTCGGAATCATATAATTCTCATTTTCCCTTCCTTTCGCCTCACGGGAAGGATGAAGACCTTCAATTTTCAATTTAACACTATAGAAAAGAAAAAAGTAATAAGTATGTGAGCACAAACGGACTGTTGGCACATCGTTGAGATTTCTTAGGTTTGGAAAAGTTGCTTTGAGATGTAGAACTGGAAGAGTTGGTGTGGGTTCCTCTTATTCAAGATTTTCAAGACCACCTCGACCTTTAATAGAAGATTGCATGTGTTTTTGTATTTTTATTACGAAGTGGGTTGGAAGGTTGGAACCGCTCTCCAACCGAGTAAATGACCCAAAGAGTATCTCATCCTCCAAACTCACGTCGCATCCGCCTTCATTTTCCTTCATATCACGCGAAATCGAAAGTAGGTACAGTACGTTATAATCGTCATCGTAATGTGTAGTTTTTTACACTCTGGGCGTTTTCAACGTATCCACAAACACACCTTGAAGCTATTGTCAAAGACGATACCGACGAGAGATGCAATGCAGCAGGAGCAAAATGCTATATATCGTAGAGGGCATATCAAAAAAAGTTTCTCTCTCACGGTCATAAAAAACGGAATGGGAACGGTTTTCTTTAAATCATTCATGCAACCGCGAGGGAAATTAAATTAGAATTTCTTTTTTGAATTTTTTCGGTGACTTTGAATGATTTAAGTAGTGAGTGAATCGAGTTGTCAATGACTAATTGGGACTTTGCCACCGACGCAGAAGGACGTAGTCATCAACCTCGCAGCTCCTGGCCAGATGGACACTTTGATAAACGGCACTGTCACCAAAAAAGGATCGGGTGAATGCAACCGCTTGACATTCCTTGTGTTCTCTGTTCTCTCCGCGTTAGAAAGTGTGCATGCAAACGGGATTTGAGTAAAGTACGTAACATATGAACTTTTAGTACAATTTGTGTGGTTTTCTTGTGTGCGTGCAAGAAAGTGAACAAATCACGTAAGTACTAACAGTTGTTGCAAACCTAAACTTTTCGTGGTTTTTTGGGGTCATGCCATGTGTTTGTGTGGTTAAATGGGTTTTAATCATGACACATCGTGACAATGGGCCAAAAAAACTTGCCAAAACCCCTTGAGCCAATGGTAAACAGCGAATTGCAAAACAAACAACTTCATTCGTTTCTCACAGTATGCAAAAGGTACTAAAAGTACCAATGATTGATCAACTGCATCATCATCATCGTCCTCTTCATCTAAACGACCTGGATCTTTTGGTACTAGTACCATTGTTCTTCTCGTCGCAAACTCAACATTGCTAACAATAGCAAAAGACGTATAAAAAATAATACGAACAGACTGAACAACTCATCAGCCCAACGCAAGCTAACATTGACCCGTTGCCGTTGCTTGTTGTGTCTTAAGCTCATTTCCATAAAGACGACGACGAGTCTTCTTTAAAACCTCATGCTGGGATGTTTACACATGTGAACCCATTCAAAATTTCAGAGACAGGCACGCTGTCGGTCGTTGAACAAAACGGAGTTTTATCAACAAGCAAATCCGGTTCAAGGTGAATTTAGTATTGTCCTTTTGGTCCAATCTGAAGAAAAAGCAAAAAGCTCGGAACCACGACTAGCGAACGCGTAGTCGGCCATGTCAAAAAGGCATTTAACCCCTTTTGAAAGAACGGATGAATGTCGTAGAAAATACCTTTATGTCTGATGAGACTTGTGGTGCGTGCATTGCTGATTTCGCTACGGTGTGATAAGCCTTATTTTTTTCATTCTTCAAGTGTGTGTAGTCAAGGCACACATCAACACTTGTGATCCTATCCAATCCAATCTACACTGTCATCTCTGAGCGTGTCTAGTCTTTTGCCATGTAATGCTCTTGTAACTTCCCCACCTTTTCCTTGTCCGACGTCCCTGCTACTCAAAACTGTCCGAAGGATGAAAGACGCCTTTTTATAAACACTTTGACACATTTTCGCTTCATTCTTGTTACATTCAGCCGCTACACTATACATTTTTGCTTGTCGTCATGTCTGTGAGAATACAATGCAATTCACACAGATAATCCTTCATTTCAACAAGAGAAGAATACCGCCAACCAGACAGAGCTGGTTACGACCGTCGTCGCCGGTGCAGTCGCTATAAATGAAGCATTCGAACCAAGTCTCATTCGTCAGAGATTCACTTTGTGCTCGGTCAACCTGTCATCATCGTCTTGAGTGTTGAGGCTTTTTGAGTTTGCTCTTCAAGATTAAATCCGCGCTGAACATTTACTACGTAGAACCAAAACACAAGGTGAATCATGGGAAAAAGAGGACATCACCACGGTCGTCGACGTCAGTTGTGAAAGCAAGTACTGTAGCAGTTCAACTTGTATACTGCGCACTGTGTATACTATCATTAACATTAGTCGACATTTTTCCTTTCTTTATAGACCGTTCGACCTTTCTAGACCTTTGTCCATTATACATTGACTGTCCACACCTACCTCGTTCATCTCTGTCACTCTGGCTCTTGGCACTACATTCGTTTTCCGTACAGGTGTCACACAATCAAGTTGACAGCAGAGCAGGAGCAGAAGCGGTCAAGCCTAATCTTCTTTCTGGGTTTAATCAACTCCGCAGAAAATGCAATATAAAAGGAATATCCGATTCGCCGATTCTTTCATGTTTCATTGTTTCATCGTCTGTCTCTGGTAAACTGGTCATTTCTATAACACAGGCCATAGTCCACTGCCTCGGTTTTAGCTTATCGCTACCATTGACAGACGAGGTAGCCGCGATTGGCGAACAGTGCTTTCGCGCGTTGCGGCTATAGGCGATGAGTCAGTTCGTGTCATTTCGCGAATAGCTCTCGTGGTGGCTATTGGTATTGGCTATGCGAGAAATGCATCAATGGACTCTAACCGTGTCGACAAACACCTACAATTTACAAATACCCGCAAATATCCGAAACTTAATCTTACAAAGCTGTAAACAAGAGAGTTTTCTAAATATAAATGTAATCGGCGTACAATTTTATATCCATTTTGCATAGAAGTAAGGAGAGAGTTTGATTTGATTTGCGCCTCTGGTTTCACCACTATAAATAGTAAGCTTAATGCGACTGTAACCTAAATAATCCATCTCAACAGTCATTTGCACTGTGACACTCTCCCCAACCGCTACGGTCCATCTCTTCAGAGGAATGCAGTTCGATCTCATCTTTCACAATAAAAAAGTCCATAAGCAAGCAAATGTAAAATGTAAACGCATAAACACTAAATAACATTAGGACTTGAGATCTCTTTTGGGTGCCTCTGAGTCTGGTTGTTTGCCCTGCCTATGGCACACCACGAAAACACCCAACAGGTCCCTTTTTTGAACAGCGTTTGTGTGACATCATCGTTCGGAATGTGCGTCCAGTACTGTTACTGTTACGAATACCATTCTCGGCTACAGAGACGACACATTCTGATATGACTTACGTACTCCTCGTCCATTGTGACCATTTAGGAGACTTATAAAATGAATGATATCATAACCTTTATTATCAAGGCAACCGCGAAGATGCCACATGAAATAGTAAATTATGCTAAATGAAATCGCAAATTATGCTACAAGTTGCTAAA
>JABASF010001454.1:0-22049 GCA_019776145.1 Harlomillsia oculata | reverse complement strand
TAAATTCATTTACCTCCCTACATACTTGAGTGTAACGTTGTTGTCTGTTGTACAAAATTTTTGTGCTCTTCTTGGCAAGCTAAGTCATCCTCTGAGGCAAAAGGCATGTCCACTATATGACTATGACTTTGACTATGGCACAATCATTAAACGCCAACACAGACATTCGAAAAAACGATCCTCAACAATTCCGATTCCGAGACCATAAAAACAGCTTTCGTACAAATCTTTGAGACTTGAGAGTTGAGACAGTGAGAAAATAATGAAATAGACTACTCCTTCGTGTAATTAGGAGCATTGAACACTGAAAAATTATCAAGATCTTACAAAAATGTGCGAATTTACCTTTACCTTTTCATCAAAAACCTACATTATTCCAATATGTGAAATCAGAAAATGGCGAGTACAACTTCATCTTCGCACATTTTATGGGAACATGAAGTAACAAACAAACGAGCGAATTGTCATACAATCCGTATGCAAAAAAATGGAGAACGAAAGTACAAAGCTTCACGCTGTTGTTGTTGAAGTCACCTAGATTTTTGAACACGTCTAAGCTCCAGGAGAAGAAACCTAATTTTTTCTGCAGGCAATCGTGAAGGCAGCATTAAAATTCTTGATTGAGAAGCAGCCCAACGTACAGCGTCGATTTTCAACAACACAATATTAAACTACTTTTTGTCATCTTCGCAAGAGATGTACGCAATGAGCAACGAAGTATGTGCATCAAAAACCACGTTCAAGATTAGCAATTAGTAGTCACCGCGAATTAAAATTAGGGTCATTTTCCTCTGCTGAGAGAAACACGTCTTCAATGGGGGACTCTGCAATCGGACTGAGCACTCAGAAATTCACGAGCTAAGCTAAGAGCTACGATCGTTGCAAAATAACTGAAGTAGTCAAGGAAAATTGGCATAATAAATACCAGGAGACATGCATTGAAGCATTGTTCATTTTGCAGTAAAATAACTAAATCTCCTCCAAGACCATTCATTTTTACCTAACCAACAAAACAATCATTAGAATGTAATGGTAATCAGCTATTGAAATGTACGAAAAAGCTTCAAGGCAGCAAAACAATACAATACACTATAAGAATGCGACAACAACAAAGTTTTCGCACCAGTGATCTCACAATCTAAAAATATTCCTTACGGAAACACCCGCTGCTGCAATGTGACTGAAGCAACAAGAACGCGCAACAAGAAGCCCTCGTGAAGAATGTCAACGAATACATAAAAAAAATTTTACAACTCCACTTCAGTTTGGAAATAACAACAACCATAACTAAATAATGGAATGGTAACGAAAAAGAACCCTGCAATTATGACAAGAAGATTCAAATTTAAAGGAACAATGACAGAAAAGGGAAGTCGAGGCGCAGTCATTAACCACCTGTCAAAACAATGGGTACGCAAACTCACAATCAGCTTAGAATTAAGACAAGACGTTGCGTCGAAGAATACTTTCCATTCAGAAAGGATGCAACACGACAACGTATATCTTAATTTAAGTCGATCTGATAAAACACGGCTGTTCGAACTTAGCACAATGCAAAGATCACTATTGCTAAACACAAGACACAAAACAATAATCCATGTTCATCCTCTCCATTCTAAAAAAAGTTTTCAAATATAATCATCGTCAAATAAATGCCAATAAACTACATCACGTTCAGTTCTCCTCGATTCACGTGCCGATTTATCCCTGTACAAGCAAATGTGGTATTGTAGCTCAACTTTCATAAAGTGTCAATAATTCAGACTTGGCATTTGAGGATAAACATGGGTTGAATTACAATCAGCATAACGTGGAAAAAATGATTCTACACGCACATTGTGCACAAAACCAATTCCTTGAGGAATCATATACGAAACATTGACAAATAGGACTTTGGTAGGATTTCTAGGTACATTCATTGAATTCAATAGGACCGGATATGCAGTCCAAATTATTGGGGCCATGGTATCACACGGCGTGTGTAAAAATAACGAGAAGAAAGTGTGGTCAACGTCGTCACATACCATTCGGCCTTTTCTTCTGTCTCCTACAATCTACAACTAGTACCACTATACACTACCAACAAACTACTAGTACAAATGTACAAATACGTACTATATGGGAATATTTGGGAATACATTTTTGGAAAATGCTCATTGACTCCTTCGTGAAGATCACACATTCGTGTGCTGGTGTATCATCATCGTAAGAACTGTATGTTGTACTGTGTCCTGTGTCCTACATGCACTCCACAAGCGGCAATTGTTCTCAGTCAAACTACACGAACGACAGATAACAACAATAGTGGGAGTTCCGACAGTGGGTTCCGCACTGACGCAGCGCAGGAGACATGGAAGGAGTCTCTCTGTACATTTCACACAGCACGCCCTCCAAAAATACCCTTGGTTAGGTAATCAGGATCTAATGGCCATTTCAAAACACAATACTCATTTCTGTATGGAGCATGAAGAAAGGAAGAAACACCCTGCATTGATACCGTAACCTGGGCTGCCCCATATGCATATATCCCGAGTAAACAACATCTAACTAAATCATATAACCCGTTGTGTCAGACGATAAATGCATTAAACCCGCTTTACATCCATTCACACTTTGTTTGTATACGTCTATATACACAGTGTTCAAAATTAGGCCAACCGTTTCTTGTGGACGCTAATTAATTAATTAAAATACGGAAATAATAAGTAATAATAATAATATACAAATATTGTAAACAAACCACGACAGCATGAAACAGTAAATGTAAACCCATTTTAACCGTTTATCTAGCACGTTAACACAATGCTTCCTGATTCCTGAAGCTTAAAACCGCAGTTTGCTCCAAAAAGCCAAACTCAATTCAAAATTTCATACTCTTTTAGGTTTTTGAATGACCGTTTCTAAGTCAAGTTGCACACCACAACTCCATACTTTCGCTTCCTGCACTAAATTAAGTGTAGTTGACGCTAACATTGAGACGGACGAAAGTATACAAGTACACAAACACACGGGGAACCACACCCTGCGTGACCATCCGTGTAAGCCCAATTTTCATTTGCTCACGACATAATGTGTGGGGCCTAGGCTTTGTTTGTCTGCAGAAAAACCGTCATAGCTGTCACAATCCAGGACAGATGCTCTGACTTTACCTACACGAGAGAGATGAAAGCAGGCCAAGCCAAGTAAAGCCAGCCTAAATATTTCAGGTTTAAATTACTTTACCCAAGGATAGGACTTACGACAAAGTCCTACTCAATATGTACTGGATTGATGATGATGACATGTTATGTAATCTTACAAGGTATGGCGAAGTTACATAACTGAAAATATACCTAATAGTTATGGTGACACAATACCCACAGCTACAATGATAATTATTTTCAATAATCGAAAGCATTATCTCGTCTAGTGCGGGGGTGAAATGCATTATGATTGTTGAAAAAAATAGTACGTACGTACAGAGAACAAAAAATCTATTTCACAAATCCACAATCATCACCAATTGCTAATCTGTCAAGAAGAGGAAGGGCATGTTACATACAGTAATTTCGGAATTTAATCCACTCAACCCGTCGTAGCTGTAAATCGTACACCAATTTAAAAACCGGTATGAAAGTAGGAATGTTAGAATATCACTTGATTGAAAACAAGAATGGATGATGAGGTGGGCTTTAAACCTTTGAGAAGGGGAGTTTAATCAAAACGTGCATTGGGATCATCATCGACCGCAAAAAGAAGATCTGTTCAGAGAGTAACTTAAGTGCATGTGCTTGAGAACTGTATTGCTGTAGTGTAGTACATCGCCTTATCATACAAACAATAACAACAGCAATCAAAGAGAGTCAAAGGACCAGAAGTCCCAAACAAACGAGAGCTGAGCAATTCTTATGCCCAAACGTAGTCAGGATCCTGTTTATGATAAGACATAAGGAGGCACTTTCATCCTATAAGGAAGGTAGCACTCATCCCATTTCACAATGATGATCATCATGATTTCCCCTCATCGGATGCACTACGCATTATTGCTATTCATTCGCAACGTAGTGGAAAGTAGAGGAAAAAACTACTTCATTCATTCAACAATAGTCTGATGCTTCTTCCTAAATTGCATTGGTAATTACGTTGGTCCTATCCTAAGCCCAATTCCTGCATTCTGAATCCAATATTATAGTCATATATCTTTTTGCTGATGAGCTTTGAGCTTTCAGTGTTTACAAGTTACAACGTCATATTTTATACGAAATCATAATCAACGTTAAATAATTCTTAGTTTATCATATAGGACCTATTAACAGTGTGAGTGTCTAAATGTCCGAATCTCTTGAAAAATATGCTTGTAACGTTGTAACTTATTGTAACATTTTCTCTTGACAGGTAGTTTTACCGAATGAAACGTTCAATAAATTAGAAATAAATAATGGACTCAAGGTTTCTAATTCGCTACGAAATGACTATAATTCTCCGTCACAGAGAGACATTTTGAAATCCAAAGAGAATTCCGGAATCCAAAATGAACAACGTGAAACCCGAGACGATAGATTTACCTCGTTTGCTCTTACATTAAAGTCTCAAAATGCGGATAGCGCGTGTGGAGACCAATCAGTCGTTTACCTCAGGCAGACATTGCCTATTTGTACACAAAGTATCGATTATCATACAACCGCAGTGGGCACTCGGCACTCACACGCTGTGAGCTTTTGTGTGCAGTTCAAATTTCCTCATTATTTCGTTTTATACACGTTCACTTCAACTTTATTTTATGACTGCGACTGATTTGAAATAGTCAAATTGGATATAACTAGAGACTAAAGCTGTACGATTAGTACAGCCAATTCCTATGCCTCCGCCTCCTTTATATGGAAACTAGATAAACGGATTAACTCACTTTCCAGCACTGCGAAATTGGCTTCGGTAAAACCTAAATTGATTCTTCAAACGATTCAAACCAGCGCAACGCAATGCAACTATGCAGGAGGTATACAACACTACCTATTATCAGAACCTTCCTACAAAATGTTCTTCAAAAGGATTGAAGAAGGAAGACGACGACAACTAACAACATTAGTTTTTGTTATTATAATGCAACTGACTTTGAGAATATAACGTTAAATTATGCATTCATTATCCTTCGTGTATTCCCCTGTGTTGACTGGTTACATTACGACACATGGAAACCGACATCTCAACAGGGGGTAACATTCTTCAGTCAAGTTGTGATGCTGCATGTCGTAGTTGATACGAAATGAACACATCAAGTCATGCATTTAATGGTGAGAATCTCCTCTATTATTATTGTAATAACGGAAATGCCCTTAACATTGTACAAAGAAATAATGTTCTCATTGTATCTCACACAGTTTGACAACTCAAAAACATTACGTGCATATACATATTACGCAACAGTAGACAGTAGACCAGCATCCCGTAAGTAATCGTAATCGCATTTCCAACTAAAAGCACTAAAAATATAAAAAGACTCTACAAGGTTAGTAATATACAAAATATAAACGTAAATGTTACAAAAGCACCAACACGTATGGCATTCTATGATTCTATTATGATATATATAAGGCACTAATGAAGTATCAGGAGGAAGAAGAGAAGCCGGCAGTAGCCGACGTCGACATCGTCGTCGGCATACGTGAAAAACACACAAGAAGTAAATTCTGAGAGTGCGTTTCTCTCCGCTTCTGTCAGTGTCTGGTATGCTTTACAGTATCAAAAGTATCCCAAAAAGCGTCTTTTAAGAGATCAGAAAATGCCAAAGCGATGAAAAGCACGAAAGCCTTTAAAGCTTTTCGACACAAACGAAAGACGACCACGCAATGACTTGGTGTGGTCAGAGATAAGGAGCTTAATGGCCCCGACCAGAATGTTAGTCTACAGTGAAAAAACACCATAAAAGCCTACTCGATGAGCTTTCAAGATGAGCTTTTATAGTGTTCTCGGTAATTCCACTATACTATTTGTCTCCATCTAAACATGAGATCAAAACAAGGAAAGACAGCAACAGTAGCGAGCCTGAGCACGGAGCAAGCACCCAAAACAGCACCCTAAAAACTAAGAGTCTCTTAAAACATGTAGACTCAAAAGTATTTTAACCTCTGACCTTACATTACATTTAGCTCAATATTCCGCTTAAAACCATTACACAATTTCCTCAACCTCCTAATAGAATAGTAGCATATAGAATAGTAGCAAAATGCAGTAATCTACAGCTCGCCACGACTCGCGATGACTCTCACACCGGAATTATCGATTAACTTCATTTGAAACTCATTTCCAACCATTCGCAAACTCGCACAAAACATGCAAGCTAATACGGTTTTGCATATTAACACAAAATGCTGTCAAAGTGCATTTAAAAAATGAACGTGCTTTGTGTACTACATACATCAATATTTTGTGTGTACACAACTAACAGCTTCTAATGCACACACAAACCCTTTTGTTTACTCACAAATACTAAATATTATCCTTGTGAATACATACATTTAATCCTTTTGGCAAACTCTATGATAAGATGCTTTGAAAGCATACAAATTATACAACTTACCTAATAAAAAGATGTGCTACAAATTCCCAAAATGTTTATGAAGGATAATGCAAGAGCACCCAACAGATTCCACGTCCTATTGCATAATTTCCAGTTCTCCAGGATTTGTTTACAAACAGTTTTTTTTACGCTGTTGCGGTTTTGATTGTTCCGTTCACCTCACATCACACACAATAACGAGTCTTTGGATCTCTGAGTCAAGGACGCTGAGAGATCAAGATACGAAAGACGAACAAAGTGAATCGACTCACTTCCAACGTCAATCACCACTGTCTTGTCTTCAATACCATGTCCACAAAAATTATCAAAGATTCGTCTTTTCTTCTTCTCAATATAATTCATCCAAACAAAGAGTACGAATGAAATTTTTTTTGACGTGTAATTTATCAACCTCGGGATGGATAAGTGATTGCATTTTCAGTCCAGTGTAAACCACCACGAGAATTTGTATTATCACTTTAATAAATTTTGAAATGAGTATTATCATGTGAACACTTTTCTTTTTCTTATAGTCTACTCCTGTGATGAGGAGAACTCGTCCGGAGAGACATGTTAACCTTACGAGAGCCGACTTTACACTGGCAAAGCAAAGGACTGGATTGGAGTTTATACGAAGAAGAATGTTTGGTTCGAGTGCCCATGCGACTCCATGTGACTGTGTGGAGTGTGCTGATGCCGCTCTATAATTGTCTCTCCTCCACCCGCAATTCTACGAATTTTTACCAGGTGACATCGTCAAAAATATTGTCATCAAGTCATTGTTGTTGACCAAATCATCAATTCCATTCCCAACAGTACCATTTTGATACTTCATTTGTCTTACGAGTTTTATTTACTTGCAAAAATGACAAATCCGTAGGACCAACCTCAACTTGTTCGTGTTAAACGAGTTAAACCATATTGTTCACTATCGAATTGTTCTGCCTACATTTAATATTTAATATATTTACTATTTCTTGATTATAGTCAACTATATAATTTATAAAAACAGTTGTGATTTGTGCCAACAAGTTACTAATTTAAGTACCTTATTTGCACTGCGATTACTTTGACAGTGAAAGTTCAATCTATTTTTTGTCGCATGATCATCATTTGATCAAATTATTAGTATACGTTATAAGTATTATTCCAAGTAAAAATTTCAAATTATACCAAATAAGTTATAATTTACACGTATACACGTTTTGATGGTAAAGTGACTGTAATCAACGAGAGTTGGATGAATGGATTCGATAAAATCGTACTAATCGTTAATGGTAAAATGTTACTTATTTCTCCCATGAATGTAGAAAGTGCTTTCTTGAGTTTGGTAATTGAAGTTCTGTTCGTTCATGTCTTTATTGCAGATTACACTTTTTGAAAATGGATATCAACACAGTGGCAGCATCCCCGAAATCGGATGATCCAATTGGAGCTGCCGGCTGTTTGGAATCAGATGGCAGTCATTCCGACACCCCGATTTCCGTTCCGGGTGTTCGAGACGCATCAATGTCATTCGAAGGTGCTCCAGAATCAGCTTCTTCCTATAGTTCGGAAGAAGATGATGAAGATTTACAAGACGATTTATTAGTATTCACGGTGAGTTGTTCAATACTTCGTTGTACTTATAACTCGAAACCTGAATCTTGAATGTGTCGTTTTATTAAGTTGATTGATTGATTTGACGTTAAATTTTTAGTTTGATGCTCCTGATGGCCAAAGAATTTACAGTAAACCAGAGAGATTTAAAAATCCATTTACTGGGAAGAAAGGCAGGGGAAAACGAAGTAGCAAGACTGTAACACAGAATATCCCAACGTCGCCAAAACTTGGTTGTTCCAGCTGTACCTCAGGTGACGAAGGGGGGCACGAACCAGATCACACCCCATATGAGCTTCAGTGTGCCACACCGATGACAGTGGACACTATTGAAGACTATTGGACACGACTGCATGATATTAGAGTCAATGGATCGGTAAGTTCACAAAGTAAATCGTTAGAAGCGTATACATGTAGTGTACAAAGGTCATCTTCGGTAATCGTAATCATTCTTACGTCAATTCTTTTTCAGGTGCTTGAATACGCCGGCCGAGGCAAAAATATTCATGACAATGGTCTTGCACAATGCAACGTTCCTCTATCTCCGCTCAATCATTATTTTGAAATCAAAATCATTGATCCAGGAGAAAGTTGTTACATTGCCATAGGTCTCGCTCGGAAGGTAATGAATGCTTTCATGTTAAACCCGCCCGCAGTAATTATTAAAACGCTGTTCAATGATTTTTATATTGTATTTTAATTTTTAGGATTACCCAGTTCATAAGCATCCCGGATGGAATAGAGGGTCGATTGCTTTCCATGCCGATGACGGCAAAATCTTTATTGGTTCAGGTGTGGGGACTCCTTTTGGTCCCCGTTGCAGTAAGAATGACGTTCTTGGATGTGGAATCGTGTTCCCACTATCATACAGTGATTCTGTTCAAGGGTAATTGTTGCTTATTTTCAATCTGTTAATCTAATATCTTTTAAAACAAAACGTTCATATCTTTAAAAAGTAGGTGTAAGCATTTACATTGGCCCTGGGAAACTGGTCAAGATTCCGTTCCACCGAAGGCTCGTGTTCGCCCTCGTCGTCATATACGAGACCAGCATAATATAGATAATTTTCAAGATCATAGCAGTGAGAGTGAAGACGATGTGTGGTGGAACAATAGAAATCAAGTTTATGAAGATAAAGTTAAAGTATGCTTTTTAATTGATTGCCTAAAATTATTTATAAATTAATACATAATAATTTTGCAACATAATTTGCAGGTTTTCTTCATGAGAAATAGCAAGTTACTAGGAATTAAAGAAATTCGTATTCCAAAGGGTGGCTTCTTCCCTACTGTTGGAATGATGAGTAAAAATGAGCAAGTCCTTGTTGATCTCCATCCGCTCACAGGATGAGTACGATTTAGCAAGTTATCCAGTCTTATTGACGCTTCAAACCCTGGTGTCCTGTCCACTTGGATAAAATCTCTGTGATGTTTTTGTGTGATAATCATGTATCTTTTTACGCTCTTAACGCTGAAACCAACACGTTGCTATTATGCCAGGCGTAATAATAAATGCTACTGCAAAAGACTTTAATAGATTCAAACTAAACTGAATGTGCTGTTTCGAGAGTAAGTAATAGTTAATAATAATCTGTTATAGTCAATAAAATCAAAATGTGAAATAAAGCCGCAAATTCCTATGAACGTGAGCAAACATGATTCAAAACTATATTAAAGAAGGGCACCAAATAGCCGAGCTCACCGTAGTATTTTTATTTAAAAACGATACAACGAAATATAGTCAAAGACGAGAGCAAATAAGCGACTGATACATTTGAGCGATTCGTAATATATACTATCACAAAGTGTATGATTGCTGATTAGAATGTTAGAATGTCTAATTTCAGATGACACGAGAGCATAGCTGCAAATTCATTGTATAGGTTGATTCCTTGATTCGTATCCTGCCCAGAAAATAGCTCAAGAAGTTTCTGAACACAATACTATCCTCGCATAAAAACCTGCTAACACTCTGTGAAGTTTATCAGTCTTATCAGTTAATACATATGATTTACAATTACATCGTGCAAAGACTCATTTGAACACAGGATCCATTTATGAAAGCGCACCACACCATCAACAGAAGGAATACATATTGTTAACACATTGTTAAATGCATATACGAGAAAATTATACGACTGAGAGCTCATCATCAAATTAATGAGCAATAAATGTTAACAGAATTGCAAATAACTAATAAATTATAATAAGATTATAAATGATTAGACTGAAAGCAGTCCTCGAGAATAGTCCACCATGATACTAGGAACGTAACTTTCGGATCTGATTTTCAAACTTCGTCATCATCAAAGAACCAGTTTTTGTTGGTTTGATCCAGCAAATAACTTTTCTTTGTGTCTTCTTCTATTCTTTTAAAGAGACTTTCGCTTTCGTTCGGCAAGGACTGCACACAATATAACTTTATAAAGTTAAACATTAAACCAATAATACAACTACAATTACTAATGGAAAACTCACCTTTTGAATAAATTTTGTTAACTGGTAGACTGTTTTCTTCAAGCAATTCGATTTACGACGAAGACTGTTTATCAATCTCATCGCGTATTCGTGGTCGTAGTCGCCTCTAGGAGAATAACAAACTTCGTCGGATCTATCCCGAGCCATTAAATGTTGAAATATGCCTTCCATGTGTCCTAGCTGGCATCTCACATTATCCAATTGAGTATACATGTCGCCAGCACTGTCAACAAAACACTGTCAACATTGTTAACTAACAATGATGCTTTGTTGACGTCAAAATCATTTAAATCATAATTGAAGAAGGTGCAAATACTTACGATGGGTCATCCACAATTTCATTAATATTTGACTTCCAAGTGAGGTTGAGTGAGTCCATAATGTGTAGAAATAGTTTCCAACGGTATCCAGCCTGACAGAGTCCAATTTTCATTAATTCGTCCAGATCCATTGCCATGAGTTTGTATGGTGTAACACCATGTTTCACGAGCACGTTCGCAGCTGTTGGAATGCGCAAATACGAGCAAAATTCGACGACTGCGCTTTCTCTGTAAAGTAAAAATAATAACAGTTGGAATAATATTGAAGATGTTGTAACTTTCAGACGTTTTACTTTATTTATTTAACCCATTATAAGATTATAGTAACTATACGATTGTCTGACTTACTCGTTGGTCAACGTCTTCTTACATATTTCCAGAGGTTCCAATGCCATCAAACTGCACAGAATGTCTTCAATAGATGCATCATTTCGTATAGCCCTTTGAGCCTCAAACAAGAGATTACCAAGCTAGAAACAAAACAAAATTATAGTAGATATATGAATACTTTCAGTGCAGTCTCAAAAAATATCAGAAATATTAACGATTTACCTTATAATGACCAATCACGTTAGCCAGTTCTTCACACGTCAACCCATCTTTATTAATAACATTTGGGTCAGTTCCATGTTTCAACAGAAGTTGACAGTTGAGCGCATCGCCACTTTCGGCCGCATGATGTAAAGCCTACAAGAAATTTCAAAAGATAGTAACTTTTTTAAAAAAACACCATATATTATTTTATTTTCCAGTAATATCACATTGACTTCATGAGATGATCCAGTATATAAAACTCCCAATGCGATTGCACTTACGGTGGAATTATTGTTGTCCATTGCATTTGGATCTGCACCATGAACCAACAAACATTCGGTCACAGCAGCGTTTCCAAATCGCACAGCAATTATCAATGGACACATCCCACGTGTGTCCTTCAAATTTATATCGACTCCTTTGGAAATCAAAAAAGTGACACATTCGACGACACTCTCTTTACGGACATTTGGAGAGGCACAGGCCTTGAATAAAATAGTGCGCTTCAAATCTGTAACATAAAGTTATAAATTATAAATTGCACAAAGTCAAATTCTCAAAACAAAATTTCTCATAATTAATTCAAATGCTGACAGTTTTTTTAAAACTTACGTCCAAACTGATGGTTGACCACATCAAATCCGACTGCAGCTTCCACCAATCTTTTGAGCATTACCAAGTCACCGCGGTACGCAGTCATGGGCACTACTCCTGAATCCATGATAGCTTTTCCTTTATTTACAAACAATACACTATTATACATTACAAAATTCAGAAAATAGATTTTAGTTATTTTGACACAAATGAATTTTTAAACTAAGTTTCAATAAGTTGTATTGGTTTGTTACCCATGTTTTTCGGAAGGTTTTCAGTCATTTTGTGGTTTCCCCGTTTGATCCACAAGAGATAGTTTCGGCGGTCAGAACGACTCACTTCCACTTCATTGTCCCAGTTTTCTTCAATATTCATGATGAATTGTATTTCAAAAATTCAGAAAACTCAAAAAGTTTAATAAAATAGAAAAAACGAGGAGATCCGATTGCGGTTTGCCCGTTGCGTTCGGCAGACTGTGCGCCTAAAATTGAAGCGATGCGGGAAAACTGTTTGGCTATTCCAAGGCAGAAAATAAAGCTTTAGCATACTTAGACGCAATTTATTTCAGTATGGAATTGAACGTGGATTTCTTTTATTGAATTCCTCGTTGTGTAACTTAAATTGCAATTTGGTTGTTTTACCAAGTTAAATTAGATGTGAAACTATAAACGATAAATAATGATCAAATCCAAACACCGAACTTTAATAATAACAGTCTGGTTTACTTTATTTCGTTTTCTGAACGCGAACTTTTTAGTAGCGTATCATTTTTCGTCACTTGTAATAATTTACACGCATTATTTTATTTATTCGTTTGTTTGAGGTAACAAACTTGCGTTATTTTCTAAATTAAAAGATTGAGACAAACAAACTTTTATTACATGTAATGTAATAAAATGTAATAAGTATTTGCATGGATTATCGTTCATCTTCACTTCATCATGAATCAGGAAAAAATGTAGACTGGTGTTTGATGATAAGGCAAATTATACAACATAAAGACTAAAAAGTCGTAAAAGATGAATATCAATAGTAGTAATTTTCATAAACAAGTATGTTCGGTTTTGTGACGCAAGACATTTCAGTTGCCTGTAACTATAACTGTCTGCTGCTGAATCACGATCACAATTTTTTTGAAAACAAAATTATCATGAATAAGATGAATATAGTAAAACTTAATTGTATGAACAGTAAATTGCACCTTTTTACCGACATTTTAATTATAACTTCCTTTTTTTGCGTCCTGCACATTGAAGTCAAGAGCACAGGTAAATCTATCTATAAGTTTAATACCTAAAGCTTGGCTTGGCAGACATCATAAACCCCAAAACTTTATAATGGTAGTTTGTATAATTTGTAGTAGTTCTATCAATTTCTTATATCAGTAATGTCTACTGAAATAAATTACAGAGATTGCAATCAAACAAGTGAATCTAACACAAAAATATTGCGTTGCTTGTGTTTTTGAGTACTACTTGCAGCAGTGTTGACTATTGAGTTGACAATGCTCTCAATATGTCATACATATGAGTGTGAACCAAAGTTTGTAATATAGTAACTTCAGATTTTACCTTTGACTGTACTTTATCTTGATGCACCTTCGAGAAACATTCCTACAATAAGAAACAAAACCCTTAAAAACTAAATTTCTACATCATGCAAAGGTGATGCAAAGGAATACTTGAATAGTTTTTGCGGATTTTCCGTTTGACTTGACTTGTATTACACTTTGAACAACTGGTCTAGTATTCTCTCATTCTACTTTCTATAGGTTATCACCATATTTGTAAATGATAATCAATGTGCGAATTATTTAGAAGGACTATTTTTCTTCAATGCAACTAGCAATCGACGAGCTTGAACTGGTATGTCTGCATCGGAATGGTTCATCAATTCGTTGCATTTTTGCACAATCGTTTCAACTGCGTTGACTCCAAATATTGCTGCATACCTTTATACGGTTTTTAAAAAAATAAGTTAACAACATCACTATTTTAGCTAGTGTCAATTTAAACGGTAAAAGAATGTTTTGCAGTTACATTGTATCAGGCGAGGCTGCTTTATCTTCCGGAGGCAAATCCAACGTGGGGTTTAAATCATGTGCGGTTGCTGTGCTGGAAATGTTAGCTAATAAGGTGACTAGTCTCAAAATTACATCCGTTTCTTCCGCAGGGTCAAGCAGGTACAGTAATCGTTTTGGAGCCTACAAAAGTATGAAAGTTGAAGCGCTTTTAATGAGATAAAGTAGACAATAATTCGCGTACAATAAGGCCACAACGCGATGAAACCACAGCAAATGATTACTACCGTAATTCACTTACCAAAACTAATCGTACAAAAAAATATTATTTACCTGAGCAGCGAGAAGACTGGGCACCATATCCTCGTTAGTGGACAAGTTCACGAGGAGTTTAAGGGACTGTAGCTGAATAGGAAGCGAAAGCTGATCTATTAGTGCATACAACGAGTGTAAAGAAGAACAAAATTCCATGTGCCAATTTGTTAGGACAGCCACATTGCCAAGAGTAGTCAGAACACTCTCAACCAATTCTTCAGCATGACGTTGCGGATCACTTACATAAGACAGTAAAACAGGAATCATAGTCTGAAAAAATAAACAATGTATTATTATTAGATCACCAAAAAGTCGGTATAGCATAATGTAAGAGCACGAAAGTAGAATATTCCTGACTTACTTTCATTTCTCTTTGGTTTTGTTCATTCAAGGCTAAATTTCCCAAAGCCCTAATCGTTGCCAGTCGTACTTCACTTTTAGGATGACTTAGAAGATTTTGCAAACGAAGAAGACAACCTGCTTCACGAAGATTATTTTGATTCGTTTCCATTGTAGCCAAATTAGCAAGTGTAATCAGTGCACGCTCCAATACTCCTTCGTCTGAAGTATACAAAAGTGCAACGAGAGTCTTGGCTTCATAAGTATCCATTGCACTAAAACAACAAATACAAAGCAAATGTTCTTCTCAGTCAGTGTACTCAAAATGAATAATATTTGTATAGTGTACTTGTGTACTGAAAAACCACAATAACAACTTACCGCCCTTTCAAGCTTAGAGATTCCAATTTTTCCTTGAGTTCTTCACTAATATCCTGAATTGCTTTGTCTCCACCCTCATCAACACTATTCGGAATCTCTGGGCTCTTTCGGGCCATTGACTTTCGAGTCCATCGTCGTCGAACTGGTGATCCAGTGTCAAGCGGCACTAAAGACAAATTATCCGAAGAGCGACTGGCAATGAAATGTCGAATGTCAACAGGGCTCAAAATCCGAGGCGAACTCCACGGCGAACACTAAAATGACCAAAATAAATCAATTTAGATTACAGTGACATTAGTGAATGAACACAAACACCACAATAATTGATACTCACTTGAAGGCTTCTAGGACCCAAAGTATGACTAGAATGACGAGACGGACCTGCTCCGTTCCCAGCAATCGCTAACATTGTATCCGCAAAATGTCGAGCTCGGAAATTAAGTTCACGAATCCTCTCTTGAACAGACAATGGTCTCAAGATGATACGACCCGAATGAGACACGTCCAAATTCCCTAACAATGCATCCGTCTGAGTAGTTTGGGATAATCGACGAAAGTACAATCGAGCCTCACCCTCTGGATAACTCACTATAAATAAACAAAAACCAACAATCACTCCATCATATCAATCAAAACACTTTTACTTCTTCCTAGTACAAAAACATACCCATTTCAATACAATAGTATTTAAAATACAAAAACTTTGAATTAAAGAAACTAAACATTAAATTATAGTATCTCACCATCTCCTTCTCGTCGACGACGATGGAAAGCTGTTCTCACAACTGAATACCCAACATAAGCAAACCCCGCAAAAATAGCTGAACAAAGTGCAACTTTGTTCACTGTCTTGTCAGTGGTGGAACTTGAGGCCATTTTGATGAACTGACCTCACAAATGTAACTTTATTTAATGTCGTTTCCTCGTTTTTACATTTACTAACCGTAAAAATCCAAGTCAGAAGAGGCACAGGACATTTCTTCCTGTCCCAATTATACACAATTCACTAAATAACAAAACCGAGACCTTTCAAAAAATAAAACTTAAAATATAAATCCAAAACAACTCATTCCTTTCATTTCTCTATTACAGCGCAGTGGTGTTCGGTTTACTACAATCAGCAAATTATATTCCAATGGAAAGAAGGTAAACTGGTATAAATGACTTTTTCAAAAACTGCGGAGGAAAGAAGTTATTATAACGGCAGTTATAATGAGCCCGTACAGAAATTATACTATTTGGTGCATAAAGTTTAACTTTCTTTGGTACAGTCTACAGTGTATAATACTAGTTTTAACACACATACTTTATGGATTGACAATGACACCCGTCCTGTGTGTGTTTTTGTGGTGAAATGTGTGTGTTGTGTGTTCAAATTGAGATTCTTCGTTCTTCCCAAAATCCTTATATAAAAGACCTGAGGCATCTTCCATGTCTTTCTCTCATAGCGTAGGATAACATCCACAAACGACAGGGACAGAGGGCACACATGTAAACGTTACATTTTGTAGGCCTCGATCATGCATTTTTTGTCTTTTCATGAAAAAAAAATTATATGAAATGTGTCAGCTTAATACACAATCTCTTTTTATTGGAACACTACTTCAATTGCCAGTTTTATTCATCACCAATGATTTAATAATTGACAGTAATTTGTGCAGGATTTTAACCTAAAGGTATTATGTGCAATACGCAAGGAATGCAATTTCTGAAGATTTAGGATTGAATAATGATGGAATGAAGTTATTGCAAATTAAGTATGATTAATCAGTATTAATGGGACACATTGTCTTTTTTTTAGTAATGGGACACATTGGTTTTTGACATGGCTTCACGAATCATTCGTCCAAACTCTGGATTCACTTGAGAGAAGTTTTTGACAGCTCTTTCTTGAAGGAATCCAGATGCATTCCTTAAATGTCCACCAATGTTACTAGCAAGACGTTGTCGCTCTTGTGGTCCGAGGACTTTGGTCCAAAAGTCATTCACTTGAGAGAAGTTGTCATCGTCAGCCGTGTCGTATCTCTGCACATCTCCGCTCACTTGATATGTGCTCAATTGAGCTTCTTTTGTTTCCGATTGAGGACCGTTGAAGCTATTTGGGAAGTAATTTGGTCCCTGCATTGAGACATTGAGAGAAAATAAATTTAATTGTAGCTATTATATGCACCGTAAGAGTGGCTTTGTGAGAATGTTTATACTCAAAGTAGAAAACGGCATACTGATTGATTGTCCTTGCTCATGAAACCGTCACGTTTGTAATTCGCCATGCGAATAGTAGCCATTGGGCAGTTGACTGGAATTTGTGGATAGTTGGGTCCAAGACGATGACGATGTGTGTCTGTGTAAGAAAATAGACGCCCTTGAAGCATCTTGTCCGGAGAAGGTTCAATTCCAGGAACCATGTTAGCAGGACTGTAAGCTGCTTGTTCCACTTCCGTAAAGTAATTTGCAGGATTGCGATCCAGTACAAGTTTTCCAACTGGGATCAAAGGATACATGCTGTGCGGCCAAACTTTTGTCAAATCAAATGGATTCCATTTAAACTTTTCTGCTTCAGCAAAAGTCATCACTTGAATGTACATGGTCCATGATGGATAGTTTCTTTCAGCGATGGCATTGTACAAATCATGGATAGAATAGTCTGGATCGTCAGCAGATATTTCACGAGCTTTCTCCACAGTCAAATTCTTAATAGTTTGATCCGTCTTCAAATGGAATTTGCAGTAAACAGCTTCTCCTTCAGCGTTGACCATTTTAAATGTATGGGAGCCATAGCCGTTCATGTGACGATAGCCATCTGGAATTCCACGATCCGAGAACAGGAAACTCACTTGATGAGTTGTCTCTGGTCTCAGAGAAATGAAATCCCAAAACATGTCAGCATCCTTCAAATGAGTCTGAGGATTTCGTTTCTGGGTATGAATGAAGCTTGGGAACAAAATCGGATCCCGAATGAAGAATATCGGAGTGTTGTTCCCAACCAAATCCCAGTTTCCATCTTCAGTGTAGAACTTAACTGCAAATCCACGAGGGTCACGAACTGTGTCAGCGGAACCACTTTCTCCGCCCACAGTGGAGAATCGGATAGAAACAGGAGTTCTCTTCCCTACGAATTGGAATACCTTAGCTTTGCAGTACTTTGAAATGTCATGTGTGACATCAAAGTAACCAAATGCCCCTTTAAATTAAAACAAAATATCCAATCAAAAAAACTCAAACAAATAGACGCACAGTAAGTTCATCATCAAATATAGTGTGTGCAAGCCTCACCAGCTCCTTTGGCATGTACAACTCGTTCCGGGATCCTCTCACGGTCAAAATTCGCCAAATGTTCCACCAAATTGGTATCTTGGAGAAGAATTGGACCGCGTGGACCAGCAGTAAGCGATTTCGTCAACGTTGGTACAGGGCAACCATGCCAGTTGACATCTCTGTCACCCGAGCTCTATTCAGGCAGGCAACACAAACAATGAATTATTTATCTTCATATTTCCAACGACGAGATAACAAATATTATATAACTTTTATTAGCTCACTAACTGAATCTTTCTTTCGTTTAAAACGTTTCCATTTAAAATTATTATGTGCAGTAAAAATTAAAGTACAGAATGAATGAAACTCGCTGATAAGAACGCATACGCCTTTGAATCACAGATTAGAATCGGGTACACTCCTGTCTCCAGCATGAATGTCATACTGAAGTGTCAGTCATAATCATAACTTGCGTTAACGTAATATAACGGCGATTATTTAAAACCAATAAAATGTGGATCATCAATACATCATCCTCAATTGAGTGTTGAGTCCACTTTCAACTTATCATTCAAGGATATCTTATACGTTTTCCCATATTGTCCAAATTGAATGTATTGATTATTGTTATAATAATCAGCACAATATCACGTAATAGCTATAATTTTATAATAGAAATTGTAAGTTATATAATTTCCTGTGTTCTGTATTCATTCATGCTATGTTAATATTATAGATCGACTTCCTTTCTTTTGCACAAGTTGTTAAATACATAATGGAAACGAATAAAATGGGTTTGTGAAAGCGCATCTATCGCCTATTATATTTGAAAGGTTTGAAACAAAATAATAATGATTATAATGATTAAAAAGGCCGATTTTGTTTACCTGGTGCTGTTTTTTCCATTCATTGAGTTGTTCAGCTGCATTATCCCTTCCGCTCATTTTGTAGTAGTAGATATTGTACCTGTTCAAACTACAAATTTTTGCTGTTCAATGGTAATTTCCACAACACTTGACAAAAAACGAAGTTGGTCAAGTCGCAGTAGTTGGCAGGTTGGCACACTTGAATGCGATCTTCTTATTTCTGCAGAAGGCTTTGCACTCCTCTCTTATACCCCGTCAAGCTTTTGAATGATAAGAAACGATATAAAATATGATTGGTGATAAGCAACCTAACCTACATGTCATTGGAGCACTCAGCTAACGATTTAATGTCAAGCCGAGTCAACCAAGCTTGTTGTCCTGGTCGACGAGGCTTATCTTTAAGTGTTATATACTTGTCCGGATTCAAGTCCAACATTGCTCACTGCATGGTTACTTTTGACTGGTTTTAATATTCAGAAATGTTGTTTTTCTGTATTTGATTAGGCATATAACTTTATAAGAAACATTACGATGAATGTGATATCTTATTTATGTTATATAGACTCTTTATGTTTAACTTGATTTTTCTCTCAATTTGCAGTTGCAGGTAGCATAGTACAATAAGATAAATAATAACGGTGCAGAAAGTCTTGATGGGCAATGCAAGACTTTGTGGCTTGTGGGAATGAGTTCACGGTCTGGGGACAAGGTGAACTATAATATTATGAAGAAACTGAAATCGTGATGTATGAATCCGTCACTGCTAAGCTGTGGTTTCGTTTTTCATGTTCATTCCTTGTATGATATGAAATGATATAAACCTTACGGTAGGATAAGGATAGTGGACAGTTGGACATTGGACAGTCGCATTTTGATGAATTGATGAACAAGCCAATTAGGGTCCATACCGTCCAGAATGTTAAAATTTCACCTTTCACCGTTCTCCAGATCGTCGCTACATTTTCGTCACCACCGTCGTATTTTGCTGTTTATTAGTACTCCGATGTACTAATCTACCAGTCCTACACTACAATGGAAATGTGTCCACCTCCAGACATATGATTCCTTAAAACTTCAAGAAATAATGATATTCTGTTTTTTTCAGAATGTACTATATATGATAATTATTTTAATATGCTGACTATACATAACGTTTTGCATTCCTTACACATTGTCATTAAATTGAATCCGTGTAATGATTATATAGTTGTGTTTCACTTTCACCAAAGAATAGATAATTTTCAAAATTACGATTTTATTGTTTCAAGGCAAATCTGATTTTCAAAACAAGAAGAACTGCTTTGTGAATAACAGTTTTAAACCTTTTATCATTTTCGGTGATAGGTCACCTCGTCAGACAACTAATTATTAGTAAAGCTTGAATGCTTTCAAAGTACATCGAATCAAAGATAATAAGTACCCGCACAGTAGATGGTATTTTATAGATCCTCCCAAGTAAACTAGACAATTTTGTGCTTGATTGAAAGCAACGTCATTATTACAGTGATAGGTTATATAATAACATAAAGTTCCAGTGATTAAAGCATATTGAAAAGAATTCTACTGCACTACATCTGAATGCTACAATGCCATGAAATCATATCCTTTCCAGTGAAGTTGATATTAAGCATTTTATACTGTTGTGGAATGTTCAAAGTTTAAAGGAAATGATTGCTCAGCGCAGAAACAGAAAACTATAGTCATTAGACCATGTTTCTCATAGCATCAGCAACTGCAACTTTCAACATGTTTCCAAATTCGTCATTCACCTGAGCGAAATTGTTGACAGCGCGCTCACGAATATTGGGAGAAGCATTTACAACATGTCCAGCAATGTTCTCAACTAAACGCTTTCGTTCATCAGGCTTCAACGCCTTCTTCCAGAAATGGTCAACTTGAGTAAAGTTGTCTTCATCTGCAGAATTGTAGCGAGCCACATCCCCAGATACCCGGAATGAGCCCTGCACTGCACTTGGATCTTCATGTGGACCATTGAAGCTGTTCGGGAAATAATTCGGAGCACCGCCTTGGTGCACATCCATGGATGCTGGACCATCACGTGAATAAGTCCTTGGTTCAGTGAGAGGACGATTCACTGGCAATTGATGGAAATTTGCTCCAAGACGATGACGATGAGTGTCATCGTAAGAGAACAAACGAGCCTGCATCAATAAAATCAATATAAGTTTTAAACTTTCCGTGTACAAACTCACAATATAAAATACGCGTTAAAGTGTAGTACTATAAATAATAGCAATGAAACTTGGATGGCCTTGCTTACCTGCAACATTTTATCAGGCGACGCTTCAATCCCTGGAACCATGTTTGATGGGGCAAATGCGGCTTGTTCCACCTCCGCAAAATAGTTCACCGGGTTTCTGTTCAAATATATACGACCAACTGGGCGCAATGGAAATTCACTTTGTGGCCAAACTTTAGTCAAATCGAATGGATTCCAACGGAATTTCTCAGCTTCGGCAAAAGTCATCACTTGAATGTGCATTGTCCAAGATGGGAAACGCTCTTCGGAAATGGCATTGTACAAATCCCGAATGGCATAGTCTGGATCATCAGCTGCCAATCGATGAGCATTCGCAGGAGAGAGACATTTGATGCCCTGGTCCGTCTTCAAATGGAACTTCACGTAATGCGCCACACCCGCAGCATTAACCATCTTAAACGTGTGAGAACCATACCCATTCATATGACGATAGCCATCAGGGGTTCCACGATCAGAGAACAAGAAACACACTTGATGAGTGGTCTCAGGACGCAAGGAAATGAAATCCCAAAACATATCAGGATCCTAAAATA
>JABASF010001453.1:0-22061 GCA_019776145.1 Harlomillsia oculata | reverse complement strand
CCTGATCTCCTGACATTCTGACTGAACGTGTGAAAAGAGGATGGGTTGAAGTCGTTGAAGAGACCTTTTGCTACTTGTGACGGCTTTCCCGTTTTGCTGTCAGTGCTCAAAGTCGCATCTTCTTCGCTAAGCAGATTTTGTCTCTGTGCCCCTGTGTGTCTCTATCAAATATCCACAAGAGATACAAAACTCAATTGCCATGAGCCAAGAGCAGAGGAGCAGCCAAAGAGGAAAAACCTACTCGCCAACTTGACTTGACTATACTTTTTGCTATTCCTTCAAAAAGACTTGCAACTTGGAAGTTGAAAGTATCGAGAGAGACAGGATTTCTTTCAGCAGACGTCTTCAAGCGTCGGGTTGTGCTGGCTTGTGCTATCCCTTTTCTCTCGTGCTCTCACCAACCATTGTTCACATTCAAGGATTGGCAATTCTCAAGTTTACCCAATCTCATTTTTCTCGTGTCGAATTCTCGAATTGCGATGTAATCTCATTTTCCAAACGGTCCGGTTTGTCGTGATTTTGCAACCGTACAGTGTGCAGAAAGTGTGCAAATAACACATTCATCTCCGAAATAACAGAAATGCGCACAGAGTTTCTTTGTTTCTGATCCTTTTTTGAAATCATCAGCTTTACCTTTCCCAGGGACTTTCAGAGAGACATTTTTAAGGTAAAAGTCACAATTTCTCGTTACTTCTGGCTTTCATCGTTAATTAAAACGCCGTTTACTAAAATGAATTGACTGTGTAGATTAAATCGCAATTTCATGGTCACGAAGTTTCAAAGAACAGCCAGTTGGAGTACAGAACTTAATTTTAATAATTTAAAAAAATGTCTTTAAAAAAGCAAAAAAAAAATTGAATCGTCTTTAAAAATGAGATTATTTTTACTGTAGTTTTACAGTTTTATTACTGCCTTTTTGACAATTTGGTCATTATAACAGCATGCTGGAGATTATTAACGTTTACTATGCATTCGCAGTCGTGATTGTCGTGTTATTCGTTTGCTTCGTGTGTTGTCATTGTCTCAATTGCTACTAAAACTTTATTGTGGGAAATGACATTAATTTTCATTCATTCCTTTCGTCATTCGCTCCAAAGTTTCACGCAAATCATCAATCCGGAGTAAGAGTATTTCCAGAGTATTACAGATGAGTAGAGTTTTCCAGATCATGATTCGCGAGAGGAGACGTTATAAAAAGACTGTTCAGCGATAGCAGAAAAGCACTACAAAAAGTCTGCGTTTGTAAAATGTGGAAAACAATTTCTTTAATCTTTCGGCTACTTCGACAAGTGGATCATTCCAGGGAGATATACATAAAAGAGCACGTGTAATACCTTTACCTTAAGGTTCTCAGCTTTTCTTTGGATCAAAGTACCAGAGAAGTAAAAAGGGAGAAGTTTTCTGTTCGCTTTACTCACTTTTCTTAAGGGTGGTGGCAGACTTAAAAAAGCGTAAGTTGCAAAGCAATTGCGAATTATATAGTTGTCTTCGTCTCTCCCACTATACACTCAAGACGTGAAGACATGAGACTCGCAAGTCGGAAGTTGCAAGCAGTGGTCTTAGCATCCTTTTAGGGTTGCTGAATTATTCTCCTCAAGAAAATAAAACCATAAAAAGCTCCTATTGCATTGACTGGGAAGCGGAAAGGAAAGCACGGCCACATTAGTATGTTTGACTTGTTCAGCATTCGCAAACACAAGTGCACGAGAATCGGCACATCACAAGAACATGATTATAGGTTCGGTTTATGGGCGAAAGGTCGACTCAACCCAGTTTTCCACACGACAACCAAAGTACACATCGGGCAATGAGAATTGTGAAGTTTACCTTCTTCTCATCAATGTTACCATCATGTTACGGTGTACCGCAAAGCCCGCATCCGCATCTCCTCATTTCCATTTCTTTTGGTCTGTATGGTCTGTATCCATACGACTGAAATGCAACAGCTTCGGATATTCGGATCAAGTCACGTCCCATGACACTGTGGCACACATGCAAAGTTATTCTTATTGCATCGGCTATGTAAAATGTCAACTGCATGCAACGTGTAGTCAGTGTAGCGTGTCCCATTGTAAAAATCGTAATGGATAATTCATTGATGCGAGAAAGTAATCGCGCAGATCATAATGTAAGAACATTGTTGAAGAACTTTTGCACACAGTAGTTTCAAGCTGAACGACATTGCTATACGTGCATTACAATTACAATAGTTCAGTGTCTGTAAGTTTCTTTGTACATCATCCTTCTAGAGTTTGTGTTTGTACTCTTCAAAAGTGCTCAAAGCCAAAGTCTTCGTCTTCTGTCAAATGTCAATTTGAGTGTGGGGATAACAGTAGTGATTACAATCCACAGGCATGCAAAATGGAAAAGGTGTGACCAAAGCGTGATTATTCGTACTGAGACGCAAGCAAAGTCTGTATCAAATATTGCAGGAAGAGAATCAATGGTTCCAACAATTCCAATACGGAGATGGAGTGATCGCTCCAAATCGCCTAAAGTCCGAAAAGGAGAATTGTTGTATCAATCATAATTAAATAGCAAGATTGTATTCAATGGACTACTTGATTCGATAATCACGCACGTTTTGGATGTACATGACGTATAAGGTATAAAAGATGGCTTTGCCCTGAATTCCAGTTGAAACAAAGTCTTAAGGCCACCCACAACAACAAGGTGATCCAATGTAATCACACCGAACAAAGCTGAAGTACCATACTTCCACTTCCTATTCGACTGATCCAGAAGTCATGCAAATTCGTAATCCACATCCCAAAATCGAAAATCACTCGTTTTGATGGACATTCGAAGAAAAACACATTCTTCATGCTTGAGAATTGAATAGAAGCAAACAAACCCTAAACGCCCAAAAGACACTTTCATTGACTATTGTGCCAACTAAATGGCCACGTTACATCACTCACCAAAATAAAACATCCGGGCATCCTACAGTTTCCTGATTACTGCTCTTTCTCCAAGGAATCATCCATCTTCTCCAGAAGAAACCTGGAGACAACATGAGGTCGTAAAAAAGGAAACTTTGGATGAGTAGGAGCAGACGGGAGCAATCATCATCATCTCGTTTGACTTGACTGAAGAGCACAATACGAGATTGACAAGCTGCTCCATACGGGGTAACGCAATTCTCTTCTTGTGTCGATTTACCCCGTATGTACGCTCTCCGTTCACGTCTTTTCCACCCGTTTCAAAGCACAGTCCATCCGTGCACTTTCTTCATACACCACAATAAAAACTTTGAGCACATTTATTATTCAATTACTTTAAGTACCCGACAACAGACGCCCTTTCGTATTAAGGAATGCAATGAAAACCCATTATCAATTAAACCACTGACACCAACTTCCATCCTGTTCATGACTCGGACGAACGCTTTTGACTTTACATTTATGTGCTTTCAAGATTATTGACTTTATGGCATTTGCTTCCCACTTCACTCTGCTTTTACACTAACTTTAACTAGGACATGTGTAGCTTTAGCTTTGATCAGATGCTGTGGCTTTGCTTGCGATTGGAAAATTGGAATGACAACTTCAACTATCGGCAGTCAGAATGAAGTTTCAACGTCGTAATGTTTTACTGCAAAACTCTGACTTTAATTAAAGGTTAATAATTTTAATTAAAGGTTCTAACTTCTAAGTTTTGAGAAGACAAGAAGGTTATTATTTATACTGAAGAAAAGGGTTTTTGTGTATACGTTAAACATGCAACAGAAAATTGTATTGACACAAAATCTCACTTAAAGTTCAGTCGACATAATGCTTCTAGTGATTTTAAAGGCAGTTTTAAAGGCAGTTTATGACGGCCGATGGCACGTTAAATAGGCTATTGTTTATTACTACATTCCCAACGTGAAGTGAATTGCCATTGTCATTTTTGAAAGCACGTGTTTGCACTTAAGTTGAACTGCTAACGAGGAGACGAAAGAAGTGAAAACGAAAACTAAATTATTGTTTACCTCATGCCATGAATGACAATGCTGGACTCACAATTGTAATGTTTTATCAAAAAATGCCTCTATTTATGGTTATCGAGTTCTGTTGTGATCACTGATCTTACAAAGTGTGACAATTTGAAATGAACACTTAAGAAGTCCTCAAAACGCCAATAAAAATCTAGATTTTGCACCACAAAAAAAGGTATTCATAATCCAAAGGCACAGAGCAGACAACCGAACCAACAGACTCAGGAGACCCCGAAGCCCGAAGGAAGCCCTTAGTGCAAAAGGACTTTATGATTTACATTTACTTAGAAAGACTTGCTGCGGGTTTATTCAGAGATTTATACCACAGTGGCTTAGAAAAGTCTGAAGTTTTTTCATCTGGATTCTCAAGAACCAAGTTTACGATTCTTCTTTCTCCCTGCCCTTGTCCTCATTGATACGAATAGGGAAAAAAGGCATAATAAATCATGCTCAACTCTCTATCACCCAAGAAAAGTCACTCGTTCAACTTTTGTCATGAGTGAGTGAACTTATCTTCTCGGGGAAAAAAACGAGACAAAAATCAAAACAAGAGGAATAGCAATGCATTTTTCTTGTCTTGTCATTTGTTGGCATATTGCCCTCTTCAAATCTCACATTTGTCATTCGGTCTATTGCGGCAATCTGGTATCACTACTCTTGGGAGCAAAAAAGAACACAACTGTCTCACTGTCTTTTTACTCCTACGACCTGCTGCTTCTCTGGCGGTTATTAAAAGTCATCTCTGGAAGTCTGTCCAAAAAACTCACTTTCTCAATCAACCGCAGTTAAAAGCTTTTGAGTCGGAGCGGCTAATTGTGTCACCAACGAGTGATGTGATAAAGACGGAACTATACTAAACGTTTATACTATACTAATTCTCTAGGCCTAAAGCATGTAGAAGAACGAATAAATACGATCAATGCTGGATCTTTATGAAAGCAAATGTCTTCAGAAAAATATAAGCTTCAATGAACATGGACACAAGGAAAACCACGGAATTGAGTGGAATGTAGGCTATGCCCTACGCAGGACAAAAATTTGTCACTATTCTTATGATGTGATGAGGAGACATAAGTTGGAAACATTAAGTTTACAGTTTGAGAAAAGCCAATGTTGCAAAATTTGATGTTTACTACCGTCTTTCCATCATCAGTTTTGGAGTATCTTAAAAATCAGAGGTTATAAACTTTCGTTGGAAACCCAACGAATCCGCTGTGTGTACTCGTACTGAACATCGTAAAAAGACATGTTCGTGCAGATTGATAAAATGCCACAGTGGATTGTAAAGATTTCAATGCACGATGTCAAGTTCACACATATGACTATTGGTGTCTTTACAAGTCCCGTTGAGCCCACTTTACTCTTCCACAGCTCCTCTGAGAGCTTGTGCAGAAATATTTGACATAAAAAGTCGTGCTGTCGTATGTTTTATACTGCTAGTTTCAAGAAAATTCAAATTGTGCTAAGGGAATGGAAAGCGGTTGAGTATTTGAGCCTGAACATGGGACGAGGATGCAAGGGAAATGATGGAGAAAGGAATAAGGAATAAAAATGTTTGTACAACATTAAGTCACCACAGAATGCAAAAATCGTGGCAAATTGCGCACATTGTTTCATCCATTTTCTAAAATTAGATTTTTTTGGGTACAAAGTGTATGTGCGACAAACTGCAAGATGACATTTTCACTTTACAGAGAACAAAAATTAGTGTCGCAGATGGTCCTTAGGGATTTTGACATCTTGACTATTTTATGAGTTGACGGCGACGGACCACTCGACGTTTGGAGTCTTTGGAAGTATAAAGGAATAAAGGCTAAAGGCTCAAAAAGTTCCTATGACTAAGCGTTCACAACAAGCGAATGGGATTTTACAGTTGAATTTCGTACTTGAGCCTTGAGAGTTGAAGTCTTCGGGGAACATGTGAAACATCCATTTGTGCTCGAGAAAACGACTCAACTTACTTTAAAGCATGACGTAAAAGTGTGCCCTTAATGCCCAGCCAACTTCAAATGCGAATTTCAACATTCAGTAAATTGTTGCAGACAGTAGTCCCAGTCATCGTGTCGTATAGACAAGAAAACTGACTTTTTGGACGAGGTGAGAAGTTGCCATTCTTGTTCTCTATTCGTGCATGATGCGGACTTGTAAAGGCGTCAAGAAAGGGACAATGTCAAAAGAACGCATTATGCAGATTAACTTCCCTCACCCGTCAACTCTCGCCTCTGCACCAACCTGGACATGTGTGAACCATTGTCTCTCACTTTGTCGACTTTTGTGACTTTGCGAACAGCTCGCTCCTTCCATAAATCAAATCTGGACGGTTCTAAATTGATTTAGGATCACAAAAGTGTAACCTTAGGCAGAACGAGTTCACATTTTCACATGCACTTTCTTGTACTACCCAATTGTACTGATTCCAATAGAATCTCAAAAAGGTTGGGTTGAGTGTCTGATTGGACAAAAGTATGCTTTCTAGTACTTTTGTATAATATCGTCGACTGTCACCTCATTCCTTGAACATTGGGGAAACCACATTGTGTCGCAGAAAATTTTAACAAAAACAGCAAAGTAGAGTAAGTATACTGCTCCAAAGGCAATTAATATATCTAGTATGGTGTATCATATACAGTGTTTCTTCCATGAGGACGTATTCAGCATGTCCGTGACAGTTTCCTTTCGTATGAAAAGCATTGCCAATTAATTTTTAAAGAGTACTTATGCTCTTGTTGTTGTGATGACTCGAGTCAACTTGTTTCATTCTCCTCGAATGAAGTCACTGCGGACAAATAAATTGTGCAGAATCTCATTCGTTTAACGACTTAACTTGCGACTGACGATTGTGACCCAGCTATAAATTTTGCAGAAACCCAAAATCCTCAGGATTTTGATTTTGTGAGCATATAAAGGTCAAGTACAAAGTCTTATGTATGTTTCAGCTTAAAATGAAGGGAAACCCTTCTGCAACTTCCATATTCTCGGAGAGAAAGTCAGTTGGCTTCCAAACTGACGTATTGCAATAATAAATAAATTATTACGATGACTTTCACCAAGGAGTTTGAGAAATTGTCTCAAGTTCCCCTACGCTTACTATAAAAACACTGAACATCAACTCTTTTCACATATAATCCTATTCATTACACGCATTCATCAAAGTTGTCCAAATTGCTAAAGTGTCAAAAAGTACACTACGAGATTAACCATTTTTATGGTCCCCATTTCCCATCCAAAAAAAACTTTCTCGATAGATTTGCATCTTATGTGTGCATGTTCAAAAAAGTCTGAAAATGCTGACTTATTTTAAAACTGACTGTTCATCCTTAGTCCTGTTGTATTTTTTGTCGCATTCTCACATTGTCATTGCTTGATATGTCGTGCCATGTTGTCCTTACAATAAAAAATGTTACGACTGCAACGAACATAACTTTTATTTTTTTTAGCTGCATCATCGTTGCATGTCATACTTGCTAACAAAACCCTTACTGTATACCCAGCCCAGTGTATTGCATAATGTCTTATCTTCGTCGGAATTGTACATGAATTTGAAACTGCCTGAATCCTGACTAATTTGCAAACTGTCTTTCCAGATCAATTTGAAGATGAATGAATGGTGGCGTTTGGGACCCCTCCAAAACATGCAAAGCAAGTTTTCTTCGTCTTCAAACTGTTATTTCTCAATCGAAGAAACATAAGAGCAGACGTCGAACGCAAGGTTCCTCAAATCAATCAGTAAAGTGCATATTTCGAAAACTGTCTTCAGTCTTCATTTCAGAAATGCTTGAGTACTTGAGCCGAATCGTCGTTTTCATCTTAGCCGTTAAGCTCCCATTTGTCACCATGTATGAGCCGGGTAAGTGTTAAGTAGAGTTCATCCATTGAACATTGGAATCGTTGATTTTGATGATGTTTTATCCAACTTTAAAAATGAGGATTTCAATTTCGAGCAAATTTCAGACGGATTTCAAGCAAAAGTTAAAGTGTGTAACATTTTTATGGTGGAAATGCTGTAACAAAAGGCTGACATGACATGTTTCTGTTTCCGCATTTGGCTTGGCAGGTTGTTCCAAGCCCCTGGGGCTGATGGCAGGTCAGATAGAAGACTGGCAACTGTCAGCCAGTTCGGTGAAGGATGAGCCAACATGTCAAGTCAAGTACGCACGACTTCATCAACCCGGTTCTCAAGCTTGGTGTGCCCAAAACTCAAATCCAGGAGAAAGCCATTGGATCCTGGTGGATCTTGGAGTGAGCACTCAAGTGAGCGGAGTTTTAATCCAAGGTGCGTCGTTCTTCTCATGATCATGAATGTCGTTTTAATGGGCAATAACCCAACCGAAATTAAGCTTTTTACAAGTTCACAGTTCGGACTACCAGCACCTTTTCTGTGATTAAATGATAATGATCCCGTTTATGTTTCTTAATGCTCTTATGTAACAGGGCGTGGAGACGAACTGCAATGGGTGACATCATTTAGCTTGGCGTTCAGTGACGATGCGTATAAATGGGATTTTATCCACGACGTTTATGGCAAGAAGAGGGTACGATTTATATTAACTTCTATATAAAGTCGTTGAATGAAATCTGCTCATTGTCGCAAATGAAACTCTGTGACATCTCATTATGATCAAACGCGATAAATCGTCACCTGAAGTGAACCAACCGTATCATTCCGTAGTTCATAACAAATAAAGAGCATTAACATAATCGCAATGACATTCACAAAATCCTTTTGTCAAAAAAACTTTCAAAATTTGCATAAGCTGAAAGGATTGACTGGAAGACTGAAGCTGACAGCCGAGAGCCGAGAGCCGACGTCGACATATTAAGTAAAATTGGAGCCTTATGCAATGTGAAAATGGAAATCGTCGAAATCGCATGTTCTCCCTCCGGTGCTTACCCTGGAAAAAGGCGCAAAATTCCATTTTTACCATTCTTGAAATTGCAGATATTGATAATTGAATGAATTGAATTAGAGTAGAGCAAAGATCGTTTAAAAAATACTGTTGACGTTTGACATTGTCCTTACTTTTCAAAAGGCTTTTCGTGGCAATGTGGACTCACATCGGATCCGAAGCGTTTGGCTCGACGCTCCTGTGACAGCGAGATTTGTTCGTCTTCACATCCTCGAGTGGCACCAACATCCTAGTCTGCGTCTGGAAATTCTCGGCTGTCAAGGTGCCTATTCTGTTCTATTCATAACTTGGAATAATTCATGACAAGTCTTTTTCACAAACTCACAAACATTCACATTACATGATTACGAAAAGTTGCTTGCTGTCGTGATGTCAGAATTGATGCTGCTTCCTCATGTGTCTTATTTCAACGTGTTGCAACAGCTCTAAAGTATTGATGATCTGTTAGGATTGAAATGGAAGTCATTAGATCCGACTTGGCGTTTGAAAGCCCGAGATCTTTTTCCCGGGTCATTTATTTCATGAAAACAGTTCATTTAACACTCAATCTTATCGTCAACATTTCAGAATGCGCTTCGTTGATCACTGGACCGGGAATCGGATCAGGTTTAACGGCTTCAAGTCATTCCTCGTGGGCCAAAAAGAATTCTTGTCAACCGGAAGATGGTCACATTGAATCTCATCGGGCATGGTGCTCTCGTCACAATAATGGTAAGTAAAGTATACACGTCGACGTCGACATCGACATGCACAGTAATCTCACAGACATCATACTACATGTACTACTTGCGTGTGCGTACCTAACCGACTCGTTAATTACAAATGCCAGTTATTAAAGTATTACTAATGTGATTCCTTGGCGTACAGCTCATCAATGGTTACAAATGGAAATTGGACCACCGACGAAAGTAACCGGCATTTTAACAAAGGGAAGAGGAGACACGGGAAGACGACAATGGGTCACATCCTACACTGTGTCATACAGCAATGACACATCAATCTGGTATTATTACAAAGAAACGAATCATCTAAGCCCCAAAATCTTTGGAGGAAACATGGACAAGTCAACAGAGCGACGACATTATCTCAATTCACCAATTGTTGCTCGTTACGTCCGGTTGCATCCCACCAATTGGCACAATCACATTGCGTTTCGAGTGGGACTCTTGGGTTGTCCTTCGAGACTGTGTCCACCGAATTATGTCCGTCTCAATGAACTCGCCCCTTGCAGTATGTCTATAATTTTAGCGAATAAATGTGACTTTCACTCAAAATCGCAAATGTCCAGTTCACAGTACATTTTTCATGTTTTCAGTTGAAAATTTGGCGTACAAGAAAGAAGTGTGGTCAAACGATAAAAGGCATTTCTGGAAAGATTGGAAGTTCGGGCACGCTTCAATGGCTGTGGATGGGAGTGATGACATCCTTCTTCCGAAATGTGCCATCATGGACAATTACTACGCAGAGAGTCCTATCTGGATGGTAGATTTGGGTCGGAAATCCGAAATTGCTGGAGTGGTCATCGTAACTTGGCAAGGAGATGGGCAAGGTAAGCCTATACTAAACCCCCATCCTTTCACCACACGAAATATTCATTTTCATGGCGGAGAAAGCACAGAATAACATAAAATTAATGTCACATAAAAAATTGTAATTTTACAGATAAAGTCACAACGTATCGAGACTACGTATTCAACCTGGAACGTTTAACTGTGTATGTCAGCAACAAAGCACGAATCGACTCCCCAGAAATAGAATCAGAACCGAAATGCGGTTCCATTTCCAGAGCGAACAACGCACTTTTTCATACTAAACTTCGATTCACATGTGCAGATAATGCCACCAAGGGCAGATATGTTTACATTCAATCCACTCCAATGGCTAATCGTTGGGACAGGATATTTAATACCATTTTATGTGAAGTTTATGTCTATTGAAATCTATTGAAGCATTTAATAGCATTTTGCGTACGGACTATGCGCTATGGCTATGCTAAACACATTCAATTTAAATACAATGTAATAATGTAACATTACTTACATTGTTACATTACTCATTCTGTTATTGTCATTAGTCATAACATGATAACATCTTTCACACATCTCACATAATATTACAATTTACAATTCTGAACTCGAAGCCTTCCTGCCCGTGTGAAATCTTTAATAATTAACCTGTTAATGCTTTGTTTTTGTGATAGATTATACTAGTTTTTGGCTCGTCAAAATAAGGCCCGATTCCTGATCGACTAGAAATCAGTAAAAATGTACTCAATAGAATTTTTAGCAATTGTGTATTGTGTAGTGGCATCTGGCATGTGGCATATTTAAAATGTAACAAACTTGGTATATTTTTTGTATTTTTGGTTCAATTTACATTACTGTGTTCATTTGTAGACATAGGAAATTCTCCAGCGTTAGAAAATCGTTAGAATTGTTAACATAATGTCACATTGTCACATAATGAATGACATGTACGAATATAGGATACTTGAAATTGAATAGGAGTAAAGCAAACTTGAATGTGAACATTGTAACTTGTTTGAGTGTCAAAACCAAAACAATGGAACAATGTGGTCGTAATATCGTATTAATGAACTTGGCATTAATGTTGTCGTTAATAAAAAAAAACTGTGTAAAACTCTGCAAAGTGCTTAAAAGGCAATTATTGAAATAAAAACAAAAGTTGATTGTGACATGATGGGTCGTAAAGTAGTAAAAGTGCAAGTGTTTTTAACAGTTACTTCCATGAATGACATTTGAGAGGACAATTGCGAAACGCATTGAAACGCATGTGAGTTTACATGTGAGTTCATGTGAGGATGTGTCAGCACACTCTCTTCGTCACTTGCGAAGCTCCTTTTCAAAGGACAGGTTTGAGCCTGCACCCCGTGGCTGAATCCTTAACCTTTTAGGAAACTAAACATAGCAAAGAGAATCTTCTTTTCGGAGCATTTGCATTCTATAGGAAGAGAAGAGTACAATTTTAGCTGGATATTTGTTATGTCATGGGATGCAAGAGATATACAGACGAGAGATGTTTAGGTTTTAGGCTCGTCTGCCGTCTGTTCTCTCTTGGTGTTGTGTCGCTGTTTTATATGTATAAAAGAGGCATTCAACCCGCTTTTGCTGGTTTTGAGGTTTGGCTTTGCAGCTTTGCTCATGAAAAAAAAGAAGGCAGAGTTTGGAAAGAGACGACGTCACGGAAGGCGTGTTCCGAGCTGTACCAGGTAACATTTCAAGACTGGGCTTATGGACCAAGTTGGTGTCCAGTGCTCAACTAAGGTTTGAAGGGAGAAGTGGCAGGGAAAAGAAGAAGATCCTTTTCCACGTATCTGTCCAAGGGAAAAGTGCAGGGGATGAAGAATAAAACGTGAGCCAGGGATTGTGGAAGGTAGACTATTTGAAGGAGAGTTCAAGTTGCATTGTAAGGGTATGGTTGGGAGGATTTTGTTGGAGCGATTGAACTCGAAAAAGAGCTAAAAACTTGTATTCTCTGAGTGCAGATTGCAAAGAGACTATGGCCGTAGTGGCAGTGTGATGGAGCGGGTCCGGACGACGGTCGTGCCAGGAGTGTTTCGTGTGTTTTGTGTGTGAATGTGGTTTGGTGACGATTTTCACGATGTTGGTCATATTCAAATGGGAACGTCAACATCTTCCACAGACCCTTTGGACCATCACGGTGAGGACGACGATGTCACACTCGTGTCACTATCCCTGACATTGTTGTGACCCAAGTGGACCCACTCTCCAAGTTGCACCGACAAGGCAGCAATAGTGCAAAAAACAGTTTTCGGGGTTTTTTTGTTACTTGAAGTGTGTATTAAATGGTCTTTTATGTAAGACATTTTTTCATGTGACATTGCGAATAAAATACTGCCGGGTGAAAAATGTGAGATCCCATTTCCCTTCCGATTGTTTCTTCCTCGGAAGAGTGTCCTTTTTTAGTTGTTTTTTAGTGTGAAAAGAGTGAGTGGTTGATTATTGTTTTGTTTCGTGTTCAAAATATTCAAATTCAAGTGTTCCTGCTTCCTGTTTCGTAGTAAAAATTGACCAAATCGTCGTCATCGTCCAGGCGTCTATCCTACTTCTACCTACAGCTGCGATTTCTGAAAAAAAATCCCATTTTTAGTTTTGGAGACGTTCCCAAACAAACAACACGTACGACATGGTCCTCTGACATCGACATTTTTTTGTCCATGGATCAACAGCGCAAGTGAGATGTGAAAGTTACCATCTGAAAAGGGATAAGATTTTGTTTGAAATTACCGATCAAGTTAACAATTCGGGATGACGGAGGTTAAAAGGTTAATTCTGCACAGTCCGGTGGGAGCGGAAGCCGCTGTGTGGGATTGGCCTTTAGCTAACATTGGAAGTGGAAAGGTAAGCAAATCATAATCATTAATCATACATTAGTTTATTTATATGGTGTTGTTTTCCGGTGATTCGATGAAGAATCAAGAATCGTAGTCTTTATCAAATCCTGAGGTTTTATCTCTTTCAACAACCAAAAGCCGACTCCGATTTCAGTGTTTATTTAATAACTAAACGCTCAGTAGTAGTCGGATTCGATCATCAATCAGTTAATTTTCATATTTGTCGTATTCTTATTTTCAAAATGAAATCCTCCAAACTTTGTTTACTGTTGTGAGTTACGAAATCCCTTCAACGACGACGGTCAGACCAGCAAAAACCAAGACCGGGATTTTATCAGTGTCAGCTGTAGTTTTCAGTACTTGTATTTAATGTTTTTAAAGGGTTTTAACTTTTATTACAAGGTGAAGGTCAAAACTATTACAAAATTGTTGAATGTGGAATAGTATACGTTTTATTTACGTTATCTTGAATCATTTTTATTGCGAAATGTGTGATACAATTCGAGAATTCGACTGATGGAGCCCAACGCATTTGAAACTGGATTTGTTTACTATAGACAGACATTAGACTTTTTACAATAACAATTCATATTACGTAAGGTCATGCCATGTGCGTTTGTACTATAAATATCGAACAATAACAATAACATGCAGTAAAGTTGTAGGCAGTGATACGGTACAATGTACAATGCATATTCATTACTATAAGGAAATTAAAGTTTTAATGTTTGTTATGATTGCTTGAAGTGTTATTATTCCATACTAAAAATGGAAGTTAAATTGTTATAATAATTGTATATAAACATATAAAACCCATTCATTTCGGTTTTATGTTTTGTAATAATTGTGACTAGTACAAGTACACTACAATTACAATTACAAGTCTATCCTATAGATTCCTAGAATCCGACGGCTAAATGTAAATCGCTAAATGTTAGGAGTGATAGTCGAACTTGGTTTACAGAAAGTGTTTTTCTTGTTTATTTTCAGGAACGAGTGGATGGAGCGCAAGAGATCGTGGATACGATAAGGTATGACTTTTTTAAAAATGTTTCATGGTTCATCTCGTGTGACAAGTTCAAGTCATGGATTTCATACTATACTATACATACATGCCCAACGTATCTTTTGTGTCGATTTTATCGATATCTCATTTGTAGCAAGTTGCCACATGACAGTTGGCTATGTTTCATGGCTATGTCGATGGAAGTGGTTAGGATAGTGTTTTGTGTGTCATGTTAGTTCTTTTGTAGTAATTTGGGATGCAAATGCGAACACGCCTGAAACAAAATGGATTCTTTTTGGAGGGTGGATATTTTGCACGGTACAATCAGCACTGCGATTAGGATTAGGGTGGTTTTTTGCTTTGTAGTGTAAAATTATTAATATCTTACCCTACCGACAAACAGATAACAGACAGTGATCACAGTTCATTTAGGGTGGTTTTTTGCTTTGTAGTGTAAAATTATTAATATCTTACCCTACCGACAAACAGATAACAGACAGTGATCACAATTCACAATATCAGCTTCGGATTTTTGGATAAGTTGGGATTGGAACTAGGGACACTTTGAGACTGAAATGTAAAACATGAAAATTTCATCACCGTATAATGTTTAAATGTGCAGCTGTGATCAGTTTGTGATAAGAACGGAAGGATATGCTTTTTTGCATATGGTTTTTTCTTTCCTCGGAGAACGAGTGCATTTCCGTTGCACACACGTGGTTGATGTTTAACTAGCTGTGCTTAGTGTATTTTGTACATTCTTGCATCTGCAGGTGCACACCACATTGCCGACGATAATGTTACAGTTTACAAAATTGGAAGTTAGGGCTTTTAGGGAGTCGGAGCGGAGTGCTCATCCATACCACGATGGTCCACAATTGGCATACTTTTTCAATTAAAGTGATAATAGCATTATGGTGTGGATCATTTTTATAGAACATTACCATTTTTGTTACAAAGGAATAAATGGTGTTTTTTAAAAGCAATCAAGTTTTGAATAAAAACTGAGTACTCTTTCATTGAGTACACCAGAGGGTGGGATTTGGGGAATGGTTTTGATTCCGTTTCTATTCCTTGTTGAGAACTGTTGCACAAAATCAAACTGAGTGTTGTTTTGTGACAGAAGTAGTGTAATTGGAAAATTGAATAATGTCCTGTCCTTTTGGGAGTTCATTCGCGTATGATGATTGCATAGGATCGGAGATTCGGAGAGGAGCAGATTATTATATTTCCCGTTTGGAACAACTATAAACTACTACTACAAAGTAGAGAATCCTCTCCTCACAAAATGTTATTCAGGACCACGCACTGACTCGGGCTATAACCAATTCGTAGGATGTTAGGGTCTAGGGTCCAGAATTTCTTGTCCTTGTCAATTGCCTCAGTGCAAAAGGGTGAGCAAAAATCGATTGCATGGTTTGATACAAAAGGCAAAGCACTAAAACCAAATATGAGAACTGAAAGGGGAAGCGCAGCACATTAATATGATGACAGTAGTGAGTGTGACAGGCCTTTTCGTGAAAACCAAGTCAGGGAAGTCTTTCTCAGTCCACTTTGCTACAGATGTAAAAGTGAAGTGAATATCGTAACTTTAAATGAATGAACGTATACTATACATGTACATTTCCAGAACGCACCGCACTGATCCCGTCGTCCTGCCCTAGTATTTAGCAGTTGGATTACAATCCATGAATGTGTCTCCTGTCCTGCTCGTATATCCTTGTCCTTTCCCTTTTAATGTCACACATGCGGAACGGCCTATAATCGTTAAAGAGGTTTATTACACAATGAAAGCAATGTAACTTTTGTTTTATGTTCTGTCCGTCATCTTCACAGGATTACTTCAGTATTACTCAAGTGCATTAAGTTACAAGTACGCCGATTGTAAACTGTTATTAGCATGCCATTACGATGCTACTTTTGTACTTTCTCTGCACTTACTTTTTTAACCTTTTTAGTTTTTATGTTCCTTCTACGTATCTCTTTACCATTTTACCTTTCACTAATATGGCCAAGTGAAGTGACTGTAATTTCAAGGATCTTAAAGCACTTTGGGAATTTCCTTGGAATTGTATAGATTTCAAAGGGTTGGATCTGGATCTGGATCTGCAGATTGCAACGTTGCAAGTGTAAAAGAAAATTTAAAAAGTATCGTGGTGATAAATGATAAATTAATGATAATTCCTACGTTCCTTACACTTCTCAGTTCTTCACTTTGGGATGTTCTTGCAGATTGCGGATTTATAGTTGCATGTTGCGTATGCGTGTGCCGATTGTGCACATTTGGAATTAGGATCCTTTGACCATGTAGAGGGCTTGATTTGGTTATAATGCGTGTAAAGCGAGGGTGTCTTATGTATGTATGCTACATTGCTTTGCATGCTGGCAGTCAAGAGAAAAATGACTATTTTGAGTGCGACGAACCTTGGTGCATAGCTTGGTGCATCTCTACTCTATCTTGCTGCTCATGATGATGATTACAAACATTGTGGCTGTATGGTAGAAGAGACATCAGCGTTTTTTGCCTTTGTGCTTGCGAGGAAGCAAAGCAGTGCAGTAGGGAAGAAAAAAAGCACCGTATTAAGTATAAGTATACTCTGTTGTACGAGTTGTACCCTACCATTACAGCCACGTCAGCAGGGACTCTATAGGGTCGTTTGTTCTTTGACTGGCCCAGGCCTTCGCACTTGCACTTACTTATCCTGCATTTTAGGAAACATGAAAGTTGAGAAGTCGCAGGATAGTATGCGAAATGCAGTTACGTTGACGTTGACTAAAACGAATTGGTATGAGAGTGAATCCTTTGCTTTGCATCTAGGGTACACACACACACTGGCGGAATTTGTTATTTGTTCCTGTCAGCCAGCCATGCCATGCCGTGCCGTGCAATTTTCTGAAAATTCTATTATCGCACTAGTCATAGTTCAAGGAAAATCCTGTCGTGATGTGGTTTTTGGTTTGCAAGTCATTCTTTCTTGGAATTGCAATTATGCAGTATTTGATTTGTCGGATCAATACAAAGAAATACTATTAATATAGTTCTGAAGGAGCTGTTTTATTATTGTCCCCACTCTCAAGGCAAAGGCAGCCAAATAGGTTAACGATTGTTTTTAAGCTGACAGTACTAACGGAAAGTTCATCACAAAAGCATTATTTTATAGTTCGCCTTCGCATGATTGAGAAAGACATTTTATGATTTATTTTATTAGGAAATGATGTACTTAAGTGTACATAATACATAATACTAACTCCGAATTGGAAACCTGAAACGGGATGGGATAGGATATGTAAATGACTCATATCGTTGCGCTTTATTATTTTTGGTGAGGTGCAGTTCCTCTTCTAATATTTGGATAGCAGTAAATGACGGATGTGACGAGTAATTCTGTAACTCAATATTTTATCCATTTCATCGGGAATGAATTGCATCGTTTGATCTTTGAGTTAAGAATAAGAATTTGATAATAAACCATAGAAGCCGAAGGTGAATGTAAAAGGAAAGAACCGAGAGAGTAAAAGGGGAATGTAAATGAAGGCAACAAAAACTTCACATCATGGTGCGTACGTGCGTGCAATTTTACCTTGAATGGGCTCGCTATATACGTGAATACCTCGTACAACAGAGAAGATGAAACGGAAGAAGAGGCAGTGATGCGAATTATGTTCCATCATCCTTTCGTTGTGAAGACTTCTAGAGATGTGGAAAACAGCCTGCAGAAATATAGAAGCCATGCAACTGTCGGATGGAGTAGAGGTGGAATCGTGGAATAGTACGGTAGGACTTGGACTTGCAGGATGAAAGAGAAAGGGCAATCGAAAAAGTTTCTACGGATACACGGAACGCTTTGCTTTGACTCTGTGTTCGGCTGGTGGCTCAGACAAAGTCCCAGTCCGGAGCAGAGTCGATGGAGATGTGATGAGAAGAACTGAACACGATGCAAGACCAAACTCTCCTCGCTTCTCCGTGGTAGTGAAAAGGCTGAGCGTGAGCCTTTTAGTTTGGTCTTCTTTCTATGAAGGAAAGAGAAATTTGGCGGCACGTGGCGTTTCATCGATCTGACTCGTCTGCGATTGCGAATGTGAATGCATTGCCTTAGCTGGGCAGTTCACTTTGTGGGTTTTAATTCTTCAGGACAAATAGTAAACTTGGACGAGATTTGTGGAATTGTGGATTTTCTACTATAATAGCCTGATTTGCCTGATAAACGTAAATAGTGGATGCATTATTTTGTCTTCATTGACAATGAATGCGGATTCAATCGCATTCGGATGTCTGTAGTAATTCATATTATGCAGAGAGATTGTCCATTGGGACCTTTTTCAAATCAGAGAATAACAGAACAAATAGAATTTTCGAAACTACAGTTCTTTGTAGCTTGGCTTCATATTTTTATCTTGAATAGTGTGCAGTTATTGACATTGCTTATTGAAAATTTCAACTTCCTGCATTTGCGCTGAAGGGTTTTGGGCTTTCCGATTACTTTCCTGAGACGTTGTTGGGTTGGATAGGTTATGTGATTTGAGAAGACAGGCGCGGGTGGAGTGCATTCACTTTTCGAAATACTTGGCGACGAAAAATCGACCCAGAGTTTGCTTTTGGGCAATCCCATGCGATGCTACTATGTGATTTTGAGGTGCGTGAGTTGTACAGAGACTTTCACAGGAAAAGGAAAGCGCAAAGGCGTAGAACATTGGACCCATTCGTCCGCTTATGGTCGGGGATGCGTTTGCGTTGCGTCCGAACTTCGAAGGTATATTTCAAGAAGGGCACGTTCGTCGTGTTATACGAATGCGTTCAAGTTTGCAGGATGTATTTTTAAACATCGCAAGTGCGTCAGTGCGTGCCCCGGTTTATGTTACTTAGTCTTGGTGTGGTGGTGTGTTGTTGTTATGAGTATATATTTGACGGTTCCAGTTGTTCACGTCCAATGTTCCAATGCAATGCAAAATTACTATCTCGTCGACTCCAAAAACCTAGTCATGCCAAATGAAAGAATGGATTGAGATTGCCTATATGCTGTACCTTGTATACGTAAAATAAAAAGAACCCACTTGCACAACAACCACGACTGGCAGGCATTAATTGATTTTCTCTTGTTCTCGTTTTGTCCCTTTATCGAAAAGTTCCGTTTTTCTGCTTTGTCGTGTTTCTAGGAATTGGTTTTTATTGCGTATTTTATACTCGTTTGAAGCCTTGCCTTTCGCTATGCAGCTATCGTACAATATCGTGTTCATATTATTAGTTTGTCAGGGTTGAGATTACGTTGTCGTACTGACTGAGAACTAAACTTTGAGAACTATCATATTAATGAACATTCTTAATACACTACACATACTAACTTCTATTCTAAAACTCCTCAATGCCTCAAGGCCAATGGCATCCGTAGTTAAGTCCTGTCCTCTGACTCCTGTGTCCTTCTAATTCTTTCAGAAACTTCTCACTGTTGAGTATTTCTTAAAGACCACTCATGATCATGCAACCAATTCTCATAATTGTATTTCGTTGTATTTTAATTTTAACTATATACTTTGTTTTTGTTTTGTTCTGTTATTGTTTTTCTTATTATTATTTGTTAAGGAAGACACTATATATATGAAGCCGTATTGCAAAATTGTAATGCGTTGCCCGTATTGCGAATTGAGTATATTCTGATTCCTGACCGGTTACAAGTACCTTATGTGTGCAATGAGCTGGTGCAGCTGCTATCAATTGTAATTTGGAATATGCAGATGCATAGACATAATGGACAAGCAGTCGCATCGACATTAATCGTACAGTTTGCATATTGAAAGCATTATTCAGATTCTCAGACAGGGTTGACTCTTGACTGTTGACTCTGTTTTGGCCAAACAGTCTGTAAAACTAAGTTTGTAATGATAAGTATGTTCGTCCAGTTCATTCATACGAACTGAGCTGAATGTATGTTCTATGAAAATTATCTTTATACGACCATTTTATTCATTTATTCTGCTTTTACCAGCGTCTGGTCTGGTACTTTGAATGAAGTTAATGCTTAAACACTCTGATAAGTCGCTGCATAGGGTTTCAACTTCGTTTAAGGGTTCTTATAATTTTCATGCAAATAGAAAGTTTCTTTTTCTAGTGAAATGTTTTTGAAAAGGTAAACCTTCGTTCGACGGATCGGTGGAAGTAAGAAGTTTACGAATATAGAGTATAGTATAATCTGAATGAATGCATCTTTGACTCACTGAACCCACAAAGTGATATTTGCTGAGCATACAGAAGACTCCATGCATTAGTCTTTGCTGTGCCACTACTTAAAGGTAAAGTAGGACATAACTAACATAACCATTTATCTGTTGAAATGCAATGAACGGTCGGCGACCAACGACGATGATTCTGTTGTGGGATAGTTTTGAACTAGTATTAATATGACCAAAAGGCGAGTTTAGTTTACTTGAACATAATTGATTTTTTTTGTGTTGATAATTCGCGATAGGTTTTGTACTGGTCGTATTTAGTGCACAATGAAAAGTAGGTTGCGGGATAACATGAGGTATACAAAGTGATGATGATAACTTATCGGGCTCAAACTCAAGAGTGGCTAGTGGCTGTCGGCTTGCGCTGCTACACGGCGTTCAATGCACAGTGCTGCTGATAATGCTTTTATTTCATTTGACTTCACATGGAGTGGGCTTAGGTGAATACAAAAGATCCGATTTCATTTACGGAAAGCAGAGCAAAGGCGATAATGTGGCTTTGTTCTTTGTTGTCAGTTGTTCGTTGTTCGTCATTGGTCAATGTGAAAGGAAATTGAATGATACAATAAATGACAATAAACATGAACATTTTGAATATTTGGAGGCATTTTATAATTATGACGAATGAAGTGTACTATTAAAACGTCGTTTGTTGTAGACATTATGGGAGGTCAAGAACGGGCATTTGGTCGTTTCTCGCCCTTAGCGACTTAGCGACACATTAACAGTGTGTTTATGGATACGCACTTTTGGATGTGGACAAGGGACGAAAATTGTCTGATTTACTTCGGCTGAGTTTACATAGGAGCACAGAATTAGTTTATAGCATGGCTCTATTGGCAGGGAATTTATTGCTGCTTCCATTTCTAAGTTCCAATTCCAACGTTCCAACTTCCAAGAAAGGAAAGCTGATAAACCACGACATCACCCAGTAAAGTCGGGCTGCTATGAGTGCTATATGTGCCTTGCCACTACCGCTAATAAAGCAAAGCCCTCTCTGTCTGGTACTCTACTGCATATAGTGCTCGGTCAGTCTTTCTACCATCATATTTTCCCTTTATTTCGTCTGAAAGATAGACAAGTAAACACTTCCATTTAGATGAAGGCCATTCATAGCCAGGTTATAAAAGTATCAGAGTGACAAGTTTCCACGCTCGTTCCAGAAGTCATTTTGTACCCAATGTCAGGTATGAATGTACCATGTTATAGAATAGTGGACTCTGTAATACAGTCGAACGATGTGAACAAACTGTGAGACACGAATAACATTGCCTTCTACATTGAACTTTCGTGCAAGAAGATTGCAGTTTTACGATATGGTATGAAGGCTAGTAGTACGAGCAACGTTTCCTCAGTTGTCAAGTAGTAAATCATGATGTCACCGGTTCCATCAGTTTCTCAACTTTTAAAAGAAATGGTAGCATTGGCATGAAGTATAATAAAGATATCCTTTGTATGATTTCTCTGCTATGCGGGATTGACCTTCCTCACTTATTCCTGCGTTCAAACGGCTTATGATGTTATACAACAAAGTTAATGGTGTTGACTTTTGTTATGACTGACAGTAGATTT
>JABASF010001452.1:0-22076 GCA_019776145.1 Harlomillsia oculata | reverse complement strand
ACTGCCAAGCACAATAAAACTCCTTGTGTGAAAAACCCTTGTCAAAACCATGGGTTGTGTTGGAGTGACCGAAGTCATCCAACCGGCTACAAATGTGTGTGTCATCCGGAATACACAGGTTAGCACAAACGTGTACTTGTTCTTGCATTTTCACTTGTCTTTAGATTGAATGACTCTGTCTGAGAAGACTTTATCCGTTTACTTTATTCTCGTTTACTTCATCGACAGGCCGGCATTGTGAATCTCGAACTAGTGTTATATCCGAATCGGGTGCCATGCTCGACTTCCGAGGATTCTCGTACTTGGAATTACCAAAAATTGACAACGGAGCAAGGCACGTGTCCATTGAAATGTGGTTGATGATCCGATCCAAAAACGGACTTATTCTTTACAATGGACAGGAAAGTGGGAAAGGCGATTACATCAGTTTGACAGTGTTGGAAGATCACGTTCAGTTTTTGTTTGACCTCGGCTCTGGAATTGCCAATCTTACGTAACTGAAGCTTTTATTAATCTAAAATATTTTTCTCCTTCATTTGACCTAAAAATGCCCGACTTTACAAAATGAATCACAAATGCTTACAGATGGAATACACCGATTTCGCTGAACAAATGGTCCGATCCAAAAACGGACTTATTCTTTACAACGGACAGGAAAGTGGGAAAGGCGATTACATCAGTTTGACAGTGCTGGAAGGTCATGTTCAGTTTTTGTTTGACCTTGGCTCTGGAATTGCCAATCTTACGTAACTGAAGCTTTTATTAATCTAAAACATTTTTCTCCTTCATATGACCTAAAAATGCCCGATTTTACAAAATGAATCACAAATGCTTACAGATGGAATACACCGATTTCGCTGAACAAATGGCATTGGATCGTAGCCTCAAGGGAAGGACGGGACGGAAAATTGCAAATTGACGGACAGATTCCACAAACCATTAAGTCACCACCCACATTGTCTGAATTAAATCTGGAGCTTCCATTGTACATTGGTGGTATCAGGTAAACTTTTAGCATGTTCTCATGGGTTCGATTACAGATGTGACAATGGAAATATAATACCCCGATGCTGTCGACTTTATAGGGACATGAACATGGTTCATCGAGAACTGGGTGTTCTCAATCCATTTGATGGCGCTTTGCAATACGTCCGAGTGAATGGCGAGACGTACCATAAAGAAATCGGAAATGCCCTCAAGGACCGGGTCGTTCATCGCTATGAAGGACCGCCGTGTGGGAGCAGCGTGTCTCACCCGTGTCATAACGGCGGGACTTGTTTACCCCGATTGGAATCTTTTGTTTGTCTCTGTCCGCCACAGTATTTGGGGAAATCTTGTGAAAATAGTAAGTTTTTCATATTAAAGTATTACTTTTAGTGCATAACGTAAATCTTTCTAAGCTGGATACGTAATCCATACCTTGAATTTCTAGGAAAAGAAATTCCTGGTCCGGTTCGTTTCGATGGACAAAACTTCCTCAAGTTTCCTCGCAAAGTTGTGCATAACGTAAATTTTTCTAAGCTGGATACGTAATCCATACCTTGAATTTCTAGGAAAAGAAATTCCTGGTCCGGTTCGTTTCGATGGACAAAACTTCCTCAAGTTTCCTCGCAAAGTTGCCAAACAGTAAGTTTCCCTATTCAAACTTTGTCATTAAATCTATACACTAAACAAAACCTTTCTGGACCATTTCCACGCATAAAAAAGTATAAAATATCTCTGAAAATTAACCCAAACTCTTTTTCTGTGCTTTCTCTCTTTTCTTCTCCTAAACTTGCTTTCCAACTACTTCCGCTTGTGGACGACCTAAAAAAATACAGCGAGTCTTTCAACTTTTCTGAATACGATGATTTCTACGCTGAACACTTTGACTCACAACTTGACGAATTGTTTGGAGAATCGGGGGAAAGTGATACAGACGATGACGACGGAGATACTCTCCCAGATGATTTTGTGGACGAAGATGAATTCATTCCTTTACTTGATCATGAATTCGTTGAAAGGTTCCTAAAAATTCTCTTTAAAAATACTAATTTAAAAACCTTTGCACAACATTTCTCAACATTTTTGACACGCCAATAAAAGTAACAAAGCCGCTTACATGTAATATCTGGATTGCACAAATCAGCTTGATGCTGTAGTACGCTTAACAATGCCAATTATGACTTGTACATAAAGTCTACTAACAATCAAACCAGTCACAATGGCAATTCCTTGATCTTCCTTTGTGCTAAAATTCAATTGACGCTCTCAAAGTAGTTCATTGCGAAAGGTGTGCGTATTATAATTTATGTTTATTGACAAGTGCAAAACAGTGCCAAACAATCATGGCAAACAATTCTTTAAAACGCTATGTTATGGACATTGCACCATAAGAATCTCAAAAACCATTGTTCACGTTTTTTAGTGTTCCATGTAAACATGCCATATTATGTAATTAATAATAATCCTTATAAAATTTCTGTCACAGAGTTAAAGCTCAACGTCGTAACCGCATCGAGATCGTTTTCCGAACAACATCTGAAGCTTCAGGGGTGGTTATTTGGACAGGGAAGAATAGCCACGGGGATTCCGAAACTAGACGTGACTCAACCTGGGATCTGCCAAAACGAAAAAACCTGTCGTCATTCGTTCGAAAGTGAGTCTTTTAAAACAACCAGTTCTTTTGTATTTGTTCTGTCGGTCAAAAACTCATGATGTGATGTGTACACATTGTTTTCCATCATTGCAAAATTATTATACACAATGCGTGTTCTACTATGAATCACTGCAACGTGTCATGTCAATCATTTAATGTTGAGGTACCAGAATCAAAACCTTAATGCATCTTGTAAAATGTCTTTTACATTTTGACGTATTGTGTCTGTATGACTTCAAAAGAGGATTTTTCATACACACTTTCTCATGTTAAGAGATAACGTCCATTTCGTCACGTTCACGTCGTCTGGGTACCTTTCGGTACCTGAATGAAGGATTAAACTGTGCATGACTCAAGCATAGGATATTGATTGATTACGATTCGATTATATGCACTATGGTCTATAGTGCAGAAGAATCGGTAACGTCTTACGTTTCATGCGTCAACGATGAATAAGCAGAAGGAAGTATTTTTTGCACGAGAAGTTGAGACGGTTAAGTTTTAAGATGATGAGCGGATGAAGCAGAAGCAAAGCCTCAATTCGTCCCACTTGCTCATTCTCATAATAAGAAGAATACTTCATTTAGTAGCTTTATAGAAAGAGAGAATGTGATTCTGTATCTGCTCATCCCATTCATTTTGCGAGGGACAGAAAAGGAATTTTTATATTGCATGGGGATGGGAGCACATGATGATACTTCATATCTAATGCATTCTCTGATTCAATATGGTCATACCGGAAATGTTACATTGGAAAGACAAGACAAGGGTAATTTTTTGGTATTATTATGAATCATTAGAATCATTATGTGTCTGTCCTATGCAGTTGAGCCGTATGTGAGAGCCAATCAGAGACAAATATCAACTGCATCGGGGATTATAGGAACTTGTCATAATTTTTTGCATGAATGCAACGAGAACGAGAATAGACTAATAGCCTTGCTCAGTCAAATAGGAAACATGCACAACAGACAGAGACCAGACGACATGACGACTGATTCAATTGAATTAATTTATGTTACAGTAATAAATGGAATATGAGGGTTGAAAATGGTACACTGTAAATTGATAAATGACTCTTTTCTTCATGTGCTCAGGTGAAAGTGACGGATGGTCGATGGCACCAGGTGCTAATTGCGAGACGACGTAGATTAATTGTCCTCCAAGTCGATGGGTCGACTCCGCAAAGGGCTACGGCTCCTGTGGGCAGCAACGTCCTCGTGTCCGACGGCAGAGTTTGGATTGGTCAGTTATCTGATTTCATCTTCTTATTGTTCCTTCTGTGTTCTGTGACTATCGTAATCTCAAAAAATATATTCATGCGGATGACAATGACGATAATGACGTCTTAATTCATTCAGGTGGAGTGGCTAGTTCGGTGCTTCCTAACGAAATCCCTGCAGGACATCATCAAGGGTTCGTCGGCTGTGTCGATTTAGTTCGCATTGAGAAGAGAAGACTGCCTCTGTCCAAAATTGCGTATGCGACCGGAACTCCATTCTGTGAAGATGATGATTAAAATTATACAATTTTATCATATAACTAACGAATAATAATTAATAATACCGATAATAATTGACCTTTTGGAGGACTGTTTATTTGACCCTTCTTGTCCACCGTCCCGTAACCTGACGAAAATATCAACAAGAGTGAATACCAAAAACAATAATAACTTACAATTTTAAATGGCTCTAAAAATTGCTTTAGCTAATAATCAGATTTAATGAATTCTTTATATCATGTAACGATTAAAATACTAAAAATCCTATACGAATTACAAAAATTACAATACGATCAAAAACACTGGGTAGGAATCTTAGAGTTGTTTTGTATGAATAGTTTTTGATAATTAAAAGTGTCCCGTACGTACGATATAAAAACAAAGTAATGATTGCTAAAAATAAGCATTAATTAGCAACTTCCTCTGTTCAATTTTAATGTGCTTTTAATTTTGATATCATATTTTAAATGTGTAGGAATCAAGATACTCAACTTTTTTATTATCACAAAATATCTAGTCTCACTGTGCCCCATGTTGTTTTTACCTCGCAATTTGTAAGAAATCCTGGAAAATCCTATCATTAAAGTTCTCATTTGATTTCTTAAAAGCATTAAAATGAAGATAACAAAGAATACTCAATTATTTAGATTTCCTTTTTTGATTGTTGTTGTCTATCTCAATTCAATTTAATGTGACTGCACATTGATTATGTATCGTAGCAGATGAGTCATTGTTATGATTTTTCCTATTGTTCACCTCTCCTCAAGTCTTTATTGCTTCTGTCTGTGTTTATTGTGTCCTTAAGGCAAAGTTTACGATTTAAAGATGTTGACTGCAAAAAAGTGACGCTGATGTCATTTCTGTCATGTTTTTATGGTGTCCCGTAATGAAATCAAAATACGAGCAAAAGTGTGCCATTGTGTGTGCTACGTTGGTGGTAACCGTATACCCAAATATAAAACTCAATAAGGCTATATATTATATAAACACTAATTATTAAGTGTTGCTAGTTATTATGAATTTAATAATATGACGTTGTACAATTTACCACTTACTCAAGTTGTAGAGAAGTATTTAGAACTTACAAACAATTAAATGTTGTTTAAAAAAAATACAAGGTAACTTTAGAATGTGTGCAAAGTGCAACAATGGGTAGGTATAAAATAAAACTTGTTTGGTTGTGTGAACGATAATGTGAATGATTTTGTGTTTGAAAAAAAGTATACTAAACAACAAATAAAGATGAATGGATTTTTTATGAAAAATAAAGCAACGATGGCATTTTCTGGAACATTTTTATTGGATTTCACTTCAAGGGTTGTTGTCTTGACACGAAAATTCGATTCCAGTAGCGGAATTTGAAACGACCAGGTATAAAAGGTCAAGATACCATAATCGTAGTTTTGAATGACACTGCCGACTTGGATTGATGTACTGAAGTAATACGTTTGGATTGTAGTGTTTGAGGCACACAAGCGTTTTTCATCATGGACGCTAATGTTGAGGACACTTTGAACTTTGTCGAAATGGAGCAGTGTCTGTTCAATCCATGTTCGACACCTGGACAAGCTGCAGATGACACGTCCGTGTGCGCAGCTAGTGACGACTCCGAAGAACTCGGATTTCTTCGATGTCTAGAACGAATTGAATTGCAAGGAAACAAATCGGAAGAAAAACTCGGACAAATCCTTGAAGAAATGTGTCTTGGACAAAGGCATGACATGTCAGTTCTCAAATGCACAAATTCTTTTGTGACTTCGTACGTTTACTTGTCAGGGATTAATTTCCGGTTGAAGAGCATCGAAATGATTCCTCTGAATGAATTTGACTGCTTGTCCACTATCAAAGATGATATATTTGATTCCTGGAATTTGTACGAGATGAAGTCACCTGAAGGAGTTTACATTACAGATTTGGAAGTTTTGAGAGATATCATGAATACTCTGAATTCCGCTTGGGACGCTCTGCCATTTGCAGAAGAACTCATGAACAACATTGTCAAGTGGATGCAGAAAGGATTGTTCGTGGAGAGACAATGTCATCGATTCAAATTAAAGGAATTTGGACTCGTATTCAATGATTTTGGGTCCATGCTCATCAACTCACGTGAAGAGGTTTCAAGAGGACTTTTGACTGTGATTCTCAAATGGACAAGGAAGTATGATTCCATTACCTGCCGTCTCAAAAAACCGAAAACTGTACCAAGTCAGCGTCAGTATCAGTGCCAGTGTCATTGTCGGTGTCATTGTCGGTGTCAGTGTCCGTGTCAGACTATTCAGCCAAAACGTCCTTCATGCTTTCAAAATCAGCCATGTCCTCATCTGAAACTGGGAGATTTCATCCAAATCATAGAATCCTGTTGTTTTCTTTATTCACTTCACGAAATCATTTTATTGACAGATTTCGAATGTGATGAACAATTCTACCCAGATGTTCTTTCAGTTGTTGGCTTCCTTTGTGCTCATTCACATTTAATCTGTACGTTACCAATTGTACCAATATGAACTTTAATTAGTATACTAATTCCAGCTACAAGATTTGATTTTTTTGAAGACTTGTCAACCCTCCAACAACACATTTTGAGTGAAGTCCTCTTCAAGCTGGAAATCCCAGACGAATCCAATGTTATTCTGAGCCGAACACTTGATTTCGTTTACGCCATGCTCTCTAAAGACGTTTCCAGCTTGCATAGCAATCAATTTGACGAGCACGGAAATGAAATTCCCTTCCCCGTGGAAATCTTTGCTCCATCTCAGAAAGCAATGGGTGTTCTCATGTCAAAGTTCATGACGATGTTGATTCCATACTATTCAAAGCAGGCAATGGAACTTCGAAATGATCTGGCTTTTTCAATCGTTCTCATAGTCAGGAAACTAGGATTCAAGTTCAATGCGGAGTTTGGTCAATACCTTGGCGTTATTGCGGATGCCATCATGAGCAGCGTCATGTACAGAGGTTATCTGTTCTGTGTTCCAAGTCCGCTAGAATGCTTGGACTTGACGAAGTACCTAATTTGGATGGTCAAGCTTGCAATTGACCCTGAGAACAACGTGTCAGATCCTAATGACCAGCGTGCACAATGTACGCTTCCTTGCAATTCTGAGCTCTTGTCTACCTTAATGGACGTGGCAACTGGGAAATGCCCGCTTGTTCTTTCTGTGTCCAACTTGGATTTGACAGAACCTCTCACTTCGATTGCTTGGAATGCTCTCTTTCTTTGGGCAAAGAGTAAACCGAAGTCATTCATCTATACGAATGCAATTCCTGCGTAAGTGATTGAATAATAATAATAATAATCTGAACCGTCCAAAAAATGATCTTAAAAACAGTTCCAAATGTCTATAATTGTAAAGGTTGCTCGAATGTCTAACTGCTGTTCGGGAGTCTACATCTACGTGTGGACAACACCAAATCCGATTGGCAACACAGGCAAGTCATGTCCTTCGTGCAATTTTGGATCACGAGTTGGTAGATCCTTTGGCAAACGATGATACAATGGAAATAGTGGAATTCTTTGGAGATATTCGATCCGTGGACGAGATGCTGCGTAAGAATCTAGCGAAGTTCATTCGAATATACAATAATACAACTTTTACATTTTACGTTTCCTGAATCATTTTCTGTTTTGGTTTTTTAATTAAATCCAGTCATATTCGAGGAATTAGTCAACTATTCCTTAACCCCATCGCCTGACAGCTTAATGGCCAATTTGCTCATGTGCTTTTCATTGTTGGGAACACATGATACAATTCAAAGAGACATTTTCGTCCAATGTCATGGTGTAAATGCGTTAATTCGTTTCATGATTAAACTGACTACTGATTCCACATCTTATCAAAATCCAAGGTACTGTTTTATTTCGGACTAAACAATATTTGAACTTAATTTAATGCAAGAAATACCGTAAACATCACTATGAATTAGCTTGTCTGTTTCTTAGCATCCAAATTGCACTGGCCGAATGCATATGGAAAGTCTGCAGTAGTTCAGCTTCTGCTTTGGAAATGATGTTAGCTTTTGAGGGAATGTTCTGTTTCCTCGATGTCTTAACGGTACGTAACTCAATGTGACCATTTGGAATTTGACTTTAATCAGTGATCTGGATTACCTAAACATTTTTTGACACCTTTTCTCGAATGCAGATTGCAATTGGTCCTGCATCACAACTGCACTTACTTAGTGCTCTAATGCAACTATGCGAATATCCTCGATGTGTCGATCAAATCATGTACTGGCGAAGAAATCCACTAGAAAAAGTCAAACAACCTCGAATAAGTGACCGGAGTTGTAGAGCCGCACCCAAGTACGTCGCGGGTGACAGTGTGCGTGACCTTGTACTCTCGAAGGATGATACTTTGGCCGCAGTATTCTGTGAAATTTGGAGAGATGAAGAGACTCGGTTGAGTGTGCCAAGAGGCCCTCAAGGATGCATTTCAGGTAAGAAAAATGTCAAAAAGGCACTTTCGCATCACTTTCGCATAACCTTATACGGATCAATCAATGTTTGGCATCCCGTAAGAAATTGTTTTAGTTCAAGTACACTTTTATTTAAGATTACATCATTTCTACGTACAATACATACAAAAAATAATAATATTACATTTCCATCGAGTGACAAAAGTGAAAGAAGGTTTAGCAGAACAAAGAGACGAGAAGAAGCTAAAGTGTAAAAATTGAGGTCGATAGGATTTACAAGTGTTTTTTCTTTGTTTCACACGAGTGTGTGTTTTTAAAGTGGGCGAACAAGTAGACAATTTGACCAAAAAGGTTAAAATAGAATGTGGACGGTGCTGTTGAAAAAGACATGGTCAGTTTGACCCCAACATCTCCATTTACATTTCGTACAAAAAAGCAATGGAAAGGAAGGAAGGGAAAGGTGGGAAAAACTGGAACATAATAAGAGTTCGGGACACAAAAATACTTTTGATAATAAGCTTCGAGATTATAAAGTCAAAATTTTGTGACCAGACTTTCTGAAAGGTTGGTCACAAGATTATCAAAATGATAAGATTAGATTTATAGAAACCAGTTTAATTGGAATTTTATTATCAAAGTAAATTAGAATCTGTTGGGTGTTCCGTATCTTGAGCTGGGAGCTGAGTAGCTACTTTGTGGCTGAGCGGCTGGAGCCCCATAAGACTGCTGAGGTGGAGAATAAGAACTTTGAGCTGAAGGAGCTCCGTACGATGATTGAGGAGCCGCGGCGGGTGCAGAATAAGACGATTGTGGAGATGAAGAAGGTGCATTGTATGATTGTTGAGGTGCGGAATAGGATTGTTGAGATGGGGCATTGTAAGATTGCTGAGGTGGAGCATAAGAAGATTGTGGGGCTGAAGAAGGAGCTCCATAAGAAGATTGTGGAGCTGAAGGGGCATTGTAAGATTGTTGAGGAGATGGGGCATTGTAGGATTGTTGTGGAGCTGATGAAGGAGCAGAATAGCTTGATTGTGGCTGAGAATACCCGCCTTGACGAGATTGTTGCTGTGGGGCGGGGGCTGATGGAGTGAATCGTGAACGCGGTTCAGCTCCTCCGGCTGATGGGGCCCCGTATGATTGACGTGGTGGCTCAGCTGGTGCAGCGGATGGGGCTCCGTATTGGTTTGAAGGCTTGTTATCCGAGCCCTTGTAGCGAATGAAGTACACTTCCGGTTTGCTTTGGTTGAGTTGGAGCTGGAGTGGGAATGTTGAGACCGCCAGCAAACTCGGGTTTCTTGAGGAGCACGTATACAAGGGTTTTGTGCTCTGGTGCCGGGGGAAGTTGGATTTCTTGGTCTTCTGCTGCTGATGGGCTTGGAGCCTTGATGAACAAAACTGTTTAAAAAAAACAATTAAGAATCAATCATTCAATTCAAGTTTCAAAACAAAGTTGAATGCATTGAGTTGAGCTTACTTTTGTAATGTTTCTCTGGTGGTGGCTGTGGTCTGCGTTGGCGTGGACGACTTGGCTCAGCTGGCTCGTCTGGGGCAACGTGAACGTACACATGCTGCACACAACATGAGTCACAAAAGTAATAATTAGGTCCTTAAGTCATATTTTAGTTAACTACAAGAAGCATTTAAGTCAATTAAAGTGTACCTTATGGATCTTTCCACCTTCCTGTTGCTGCTCTGGAGCTCCGTATTCTTCCTGTGGAGCTGCAGCTGGTGCCTGGTACTGTTGTTGTTGCTGTTGTTGTTGAGGAGCAGGTTGTGCATAACTTGACGATGGTTGCTGAGCTGGTTGTCCATAAGATGACGATGGTTGTGGAGCAGGTTGACTGTAACCCTGTGACGGGGCAGAATATCCTTGCTGTGGAGCAGGGGCGGGGGCAGATTGACTGAAACTTTGTTGACTATATCCACCGGATGAAGGTTGACTGTAGCTTTGTTGAGGCTGAGCCTGAGAGCGGGATTGGAATTGGAGTTGAGGAGTCCCATAAGAGTTGGATGGCGGGTATTGAGCCGTCGAGAGCATCACTAATGATGCCAGTACCTAATACCATGCAAAAACCCTCACATATAAATACAATTTATCATGTCGCGACACGATAATGACTCAAAAAGTGAGCATCAGCAACATGTGAAAGGAGACTCAGTCAATCCACTTCTATTTGAGATCTTAAGATGCTTATCTAAAGAGTCTTATCTGACAATTACTTAAGTTATCTCATCTCGCAGTAATCCAAGCTAACAATAGCAAAATCTTTCATACAAAATCTCGAAATCACGATTTCGACTTCCGGTATAAGAATTTCAATTTTCCACTCACTAATCCTAAAATAACTGTAGTGCAAGTAAATACATAATAATTTTTATCAAAATTGTTTTTTTTATCAATTTTATCAAATTGCCTCCTTACCACAAGTACTCTCATTGCGTTTTCTTACTATGGCACACAAAGACACGAAGTAGTTAAAAAAAGAAGAGAATTTGGGATCCTGTGGAGGATAATTGCGTACAAAAATTGACAGGAAACACCACAACACCAACTTGTTAAAAAAATACGGCACAAATATAAGTAATCTTTAAAAATTTTGTGTCCGTAGTGTTTGGATTTATTTTGAAGACACACGTTACGTTCGTACGTCAAAGAGATGTGTTTGACGACACGGGCGACTGGGCACTTGGACACGGATTCCGACTTGAGTCGCCTTTTAAACCTTTCGTGAACAACGATTGGCAAAAAGGGATTTTTAAAAAAAGGGGCTGCTCCTGCTGCTATGCTGCTGTAACCAAACTTTAATAGCTTTGCTTCAGATTACACCTTTTGCTGTGCGTTAGAGTCCCATCTCTTAAGTACGAGTCGGAGAAGAAGGAGATTGCAAAGTGGCAATATATGGACACGATGCACTTTTTCATCTATCATCGTAACACCAACAACAACAATGTCAGTCGTCATATCTCATATCGTCATATGACGGTAATATGATGGCACTATATCTTTTCAAGCTTATAGCCCATCAAAAGATTGGTAATTCGCACACAACGTTTTCTGCATGCTTTGGCATCGCTATTGCATTTTTGCATCTAAGCCTCGGGTACATTTTGGTCATCATCGCCGTCGCGTCTAAACCCATTCAAATTCAGATGGCAAAATCATAACTGTTACGTTACATTTTTGTGTTACACATGCTTCATTTGGTATTCGCAAAGGGGTAAACATGCACAAAACTTTAATATTAAGTTTAATAACAGTTTTTCTTCAAAATATGTCACCTAAAAGTCATGTAATATTTTGTCATGTTAATTTACATGCAAAACAAGATTGCACAACACGTATTTTGGCAAATAGCGTATGAAAACGGCATTTAGTTATAATTCTTATAATTGCTCAAAATGGTCGTATTTTTCCAATTTGGAAAGTTTACTCGTTTTGGAGGCAAGAAATACGACAGGAAGGAAGGATTACTAAAATTGGTCACTTATCACCTTTTAATGAGCCTTTTTTTACTGTACAAGTTTTAATAAGCTTTTCTGAAAAGAGAAAGCAAAATTATTCGTAAATAAATCCAATTCAAAAAGGGGATTTTGATCCTCGATATTTCTGTAGTGATCAGATCAATTACTGCTGAAAAAATTGCCATCATCGCGGTCGTCGTTGTTGCATTGAACTCGTCAGGTTGAAAAAGGTTGCAAAATTCCTTTTTAGGTAATATTCATATTGAACGTTTATTTAAGAAAAAAATGGCTCTTAAAAAATGTAAATTCGTGCCGCTCTGTTTCTCTCATTGTAAAGTACAACTTTAAACATTTGACATTACGCAAAAGAATCCGCGTTAAGGTTATTCATACACCCTTTAAAATTTAAAAGGAAAATAATTGCAAGGATGAGAGTACAATGACAGCTTTTTGTTAAACCTTTTAAACCATGTCATTGATTTCACGATCGTTTACCTCCCTTCTTGCCATGTCAGTAGATTCTCAAGTGGAAGTCAAGTGGATTCAAGAATGTAGCAAGTGGCATTTTGTATTTTGCTTCTTCGTTACCATTAATCTTCTCAGTTGCATCCTTGCATGCGTAATAGTTAATAGTAACACACAAGAGTGCATTGAGTATTTCAATGCCTCATTTTTAAAAAATAGGCTTTTGACGACGGCGACTGACGATGGACGATGATGGCTCAAGTTTTGTCATATTGCCCCTATACAATGTAAAAAGAATCCACCTAATTCTAAGAATGAGAATGTCGAATCAAATGTGCAAACGTGCAAAGTGAAAGTTCTTCTCGTACACAGTAACCTAAAGCTTCTAAATTGGAATAAAAAGAAGAGGATAATATAGTTTTGGCTTATGGCATTTGGTAAATCACAATATTGACCATTGCTCATCGTTCCCACCTTCCCACCCGTGCAAATATAGTACAAGAATAATATTCATCATTAGAATTAATTAAGTTGTCTCCTCCATGTTGCAAAAAGTGTAGGAAAGTGACGTGTGTGCATGTTGCTTCGTTATAGGATGGAAAAATATATACTCTGCAATACATGGACACATATGGACTTTTGGTTTCGAACGGAATAGCTGAGCAATTATTATTGTAAGAGATTTCTTTTCTTGCTCATATTTGGCAGGTGTGGTCATCAACGTTGTTCTTATTATTTCATCAGTTCATCATTCAGCAGCTAAAACAGTCTTTGAGAACATTGAGAAGTCTAAGCCGAGTCAGCCAGATTTTTTTTCTTTAGAAAGAATTGCATAGTATTACGTAGGATATGGGCATGTCCTCCACATCCTCAAGCACTATGTCAAACAAAAGAGACATAATCTCGTCCAAAAATCCATATTGTCAATTTGTCAATTGAAATTGACAAATCATAAGAAAAAAATTCCAATTTCCTATATGTGTAACACTGGTTACATTCCAATAATGCAATGTGTATGACTTGAGATTTTCTCCTTATCAAACCATTTAGGATGGGACAAAAGTGTCAACTTGTCAATTTGTGCTGTCATTGTCCTGTGAAAATGTCAATTTTCTCTCTATTCAAACAAATGTCGGTCAGCAGAGATGAGAAATTATTCTATTCTTCATTTATTAGCATTTGATATTACACATTTTTTGCAATGTGTAATATAGTACGTATGTATTATTCTGCTATTATGAATGAATTTTGGTAAAAATTTTGACGTAATATAACATGACTACGATTTGGGATTTGAACAAGTGAACAAACAGTTTTGTACTTGCAGTTATGCAATATTCTAATTTTGTGCTTGTCAATTTGTCATCTCTTTTTCTTGTTTATTTGTATGGATGAAGTCGTAAAAACTGCGGTGACATGTGTGCACATATAAACACTAATTACATTCAGCATTATTTATAGCAAAATTCCACAATTCGTACTTCCATATTGAGAAACGGCAACCTTTTGTTGAAAGACACGAATTCACAGCTCCCTTCTCTTCTAGAATGGGAGATTTTTGCATATTTAGGTCTTTTCTGTATAGTTCAAAAATTCGTTTTTTACATTACATTTTTAAAATGACTAGCAGCATTGCAAGTGCAGTTGTTAGGTTTCGAGGTTTGAAACACTGAAATCAAAAGTTGTAAGTTGTAAGTAAAAGTCAAGACGAGATACAAGTGACGAGCACAAAAACACAAAGTTGCGATTGCGATTCGCGTCTTTTGTGTGATGTTGTCGACGTCGACTTTGGACGATGATGAATGATCTTGCTGAGAGACTCGAGTGAACAAAGACAGTAGCGATTAACACCTTCTTCCTTCCTTTTCAAAGTGCCACGACTGTCATTTTTTATCACGTACAAGACAAGTCTTCCCATTGTCCCCACAGGTGTGAATAGTCCAATATGTATAAACGGTTTCTGTCTACGTGACTTGGTGACGTAATCTTGAAACATGATCATGAACACTTTCGTTAACACAGTATATTACAGTATTACAAGAATCGAATGTGTACTGCTTTTGTCTCAAAAGGTAACGAAAGGTGTGCTCTATGTTATCAAGTTTCGCTACCACATGTCAAACGTCGAGAAGACGACGTTGCGAAGACATGTCGATACTATCGCGACCATGGGATAATTTTTTATATTTTCTACAACAACAATGTCGCATATTAAAACAGACGTGTGAAATGTCTCTATCAGGCGCGTCTTCAGTCAGAAACGATTATGATTATTGATCATCAAATTATCAAGCTTATGCTTTCTTTAAAGTGACGGGCTGAGGCGGTTCTCGTAGACATGAATGACCTCAGACATATTTTGACACCGAATGAGGAATGACTAACAAGGATCTTCTCATGACATTATTTACCAATGATCACTGATCACACCTAAATGATAGAACGCTAGTTCAGTGGTGTAACAAGTAACAGACACTTTTTTTCCATGTATGGGCACTCGTAAATTACAGCAAGTTAAAATCTTATTAAGCTATTTATGGTTAAATCTTTAAATGTAATCTGAGCTTTTGGGTCTTACGGTCTTAAGGATTGAGAAACATTTCAAAACTGTAGGATTCTTCATTGTTGATCCACAAAACTCACCAGACTACAAAATTAAATAGTGTCTAAGGTCGTCTGCTATAAAAAATCAATGTGAATGACACGTACATTTTCGTGATCAGCTTTCATGAACTTGTGTTAATAACGTACTTTGCAAATCTGCCAATCAAAATGTAAATAAGCGACTTTGACAATCATAATTAATAATCTTTCGAAAAACTCAAAATGACTTACATGTCACATGTTGCAATTTTTGGCAGACAGACGCAAGCCATCAGACTTTTATGTATCGTGCTTTGGCGTATACTATTGCATCAATATGGATTTCGATTCTAACTACAACACAACAATGTGACATTTTAAACCGCGGTCAAATGTCCATTCAATTTCAAACCCAGGATGAATTTGACATTAGGATAAGAAGTCGTGAGCTTTTTTTCCAAGTCACAGTGGGTGGTAAGAAAAAGAAAAAGGTACCTTCGTCAAGTCACGAGCATTCAAAAAGTGGATTCAAGGGCTTCACAATAAGGGATTTGACACATATGACACCCGGTTCAAAAGAGAGAACAATGGGAAATGTATCCCATGTCAATAATCGCCCAAATGGTCAGTTACAGCAACATCTCAATGTATACAAGTTTATAGCTTCATATTTCGCAAAATTGCAACAACCGAGTACATACTATAGATTGCACAAAAATATACAATAAAGTATCGATTTCTAGTGGTGGCAAATGCATTTTTCATCGGAACTGGTTTGATTGTTATCTAAAAATAATTGATGCGTATGCATTGCGTAGGTTCAGGTTTAGGTGAGAATTTCTCCAAAAGTTCAAAGTTGTTCAATAACAATGTGCCGTTTTTTTCAAAAAGTTACGTCATAGTAATTTTTGTCTTGTCACTTGTCACACAATTGAGATGTGCAAGGGTACTTGAAAAAAAATTGGAGACTGCGTATACAGTTGCCAACATCTTGAGTGCATAATAGTCAAAAATTGCAAATACACACAGCACTCAAAAGTTAAAAAGGCACCCGAGGTGCTACTTTTCATTTTGCACGAGACACAGCTTATGGGACTGACTGAGACGTTATGAGAACACACAGTTTTGTATGTTTGCATTATACCTGCGTTATAATTACATATACAGGCACTGTTCTTTCCCTATTGAAAGATTGAAACATATTAAGAAACACAACATGTCATTTTCTACGAGTACTGTCCGTATGTGTGTCTGTGTCACTTTTAAAAAAGTCCATTTAAAACAAACAAGGAACAATGCCCACATTTCATTTTCCTTAAAGAATGTATATAGATGCGTGTTCATGCAATCCGTTCCACCTGAGGAATTTCTAATTATCCTTCTCAAAAAATTGCCTACAATAAAGTTTAAGAATTGGGAACAACATCTTATTATTATTATAGCGTCTTCATTTTGTTGTTTTGCAGAAATTACGCAACCGCTCAAGAGCCAGTTTGCTCAGATTTTCTCTTTCACCCCAATGGACGGAAATGGCAGTTTAGGGTGTCATGATTTGATTGGATCTGTCAGACCAAAGATTTTCCTGGTGATGAAAAAAATGGTGGAATCAACCAAGAATGAAGCTACAATGTTCGGTGGACTCAGTGTTCCTAACCAGGTAATTTAAGACAATTGATTTTGATCTCAACTGAATTGCTAATTCAAGAAATGGTTTTTTGGTTGGTATCAATTCCAGATTACGATGCAAATCATCACAAACTTCTTGGACCTCAAACAAGCAGAAATCTGGATGGACTTACCACAGGTAATTGCTAGACGACGAAGTTGAGCTCATTCAAGCAGACCAAACAGCTCTGGATACATTGACAAGAATAGCGAGCAACAAAATCGGAACTGTCATGGAAAGCCAACGTTTCCTCATCCAAAGAACAAATGATCATGTAAGATTTTTTGTGATGCTATGCGTTGCAATGTATTCTTGAAATTTCGTATGCTGTGTATCGGCTGAGTATTGCCATTTCGGCATTAAACACTATTCATTTCATTTTTCATTTCACACTGGGACAATGATACAATAACACGGTATTGCATGACTTTTTCTTATTCGTGTTTCTCGTTCCCCTCGCCCTCCCATGCAATCTCAGTGTGTGCAAGAAAAAATCATTGATTCTGTCTTCTTCTGACTAATGATGACTCTGCTTAATTTTCTCATTTATACAGGACGAGCTGAATGAACGGGAGCTGTACGATTTGCTTCGTCAATGTAAACTGAAAGAACATCTTCGTTTCGCTAAACACTTGCAATTCCTAGCTCGCACGTCCAATCATCCTTTCCTCGTGGCTAGCCGCTTATGGCAGAAAGCCCAATTGCAACAAATCGCTAGAAGGATCAAAACTGCTGAAAAAGTCGTTAGGACAGTGGACGGTCCTCACAACTACACCGTGTGGCCACACCGTTTCAAAATGGTAGAAAGTGAGTCTAGTAATATGGAACGTTGTGACACAGCGGACATTGTTCCAGCATTACCAGTACCACCACCACCACAGCAAACGGCAAATACAGTGGAGCCAAATGAGCCAACTGATTTGGACAACTACTATCGCTATTACTCGTCGAAAGTGTACACTGATGACATGTTTGGGAAACCCAACGTTAAGTATGACTACAGAATGCCACATTTAGTTTCGGCTGTCAAGTCTGAAGCCATTACGCCCATTTCCGCCGACGAAGGACATTACATGATTCCTCCAGCTTTGCTCTACAAGGCTATTCGAGGATTAGTCGAATGGTCTAAAAAGTGGGATGACAATAATGACGATGAGTTCTGGAAAATGAGAACAAAGTGGCGCAAGGACTGGTACCCGAATCGAGTCACGATGCCTAAGGACACTGAACGTGTTCACCATCTTCATCATCTCCATCGTCATCGACTCAATTCTCTTCAAAATTAGCGGAAAAATATATAATAATATAATTTATAAAAACACTCATTTCATAATTTGCAAAATTTTGTTATAATTTTCATATCTATTTGATTTGCATCAATAAAAATTCATGCATTCATGCATTTTCAAAGAGCATTTTTCGGTTCAATTTCATGTAAATATAGTAGGTCTGTTAGAAGTCCAAATTAATGTGGTCGACGGGCGACGCATGTGGATGAAGAATTAAGGCATCTAATTTCCACTTTCAATTTTCATAAATAAAGACAAATGTCGATTTATTCAGAAATCAAAGCAAAGCACAAAATCGTGAACACATTATTAAACGTGCGGTTCAAAATAAGTTAAGAAAGCGGGTTTGTGAGTTTGACCGACGGTTGTGACTGGTTGTGACAACACTTGGAATGACATGAACTGTCCGTGTACCTCCGCCTTCTTTTCCAACAAGCCAAAAAGTTTCCATAAGACCTTTACCCTGAAGATTGAAGGAAACCCGTGTCTAGTACTTGCTCATGTTCAAAATGAAAGATAAATTTTGATGATGATGAGACAAATGTGACAAACCTTAACTTCAATGAGACCTCGTTGCAACATCCGGAACCCACCCACTTCATCCAGGGCATTTTTCATATCCTTGCTAATGTGGACCTTGTTAGCTGCAAAAATATATACTGGAGAAAGAGCTTGAGTGATTTTAGTAAACAGAGTAATGTACCTTCACCGGTGCTTTCCATCCTAGAAGCCGTGTTGACTGTGTCCCCGAAAAGACAATAGCGGGGCATTTTTGTTCCAACAACTCCTGCTACTACCGGCCCAGTATGCAATCCAATACGAATTTGCATTTTGTCTTCTAATATAGTAATGTACCTTCACCGGTGCTTTCCATCCTAGAAGCCGTGTTGACCGTGTCACCGAAAAGACAATAGCGGGGCATTTTTGTTCCAACAACTCCTGCTACTACCGGCCCAGTATGCAATCCAATACGAATTTGCATTTTGTCTTCTTGACGATGCGGGATGGAAATGGTAGCCGAATCCTCCTTCAAATCCAAGGCCATTGTTGCTATTTCCGATACATGTAGGTTTCCTGTTTATATTGCAAAATGTTTCGTTACAACTCAATTGGAATTGTAATGCAATAGCTGAAACAATATAGTTACACCCAAAAACCGGGTCTGCTTTTACCATTTTTCTGCGGAAGTCCACTTGCTACCATATACGCGTCCCCGATAGTCTCAACTTTGTACACGTCATACCTCTCAATTCTTGCGTCGAAAAGTTGGTACACGGCATTGAGGAAGGTCACCACTTCCATTGGCGTCAATCCTGATGACAACTCCGTGAAGCCGACAATGTCACTAAAATAAATCGTCACCCGCTCAAATACTTGTGCCTGAACTTGTCGCTTTTGTTTCAGTTCTTGGGCTACTGAAGGAGGTAGCATTTGACCAAGCAAACGATCTGACTTTTTCCTCTCTCGGTTTAGTTCTTCTGCTTTGATTACGAGAGTTTGTGCAAAATGTTGGATGGTAGTCGTGGTTTTATGGACCAAGAATATAATGACTGGTGAAACTAACAGGACTAAGGTCACGATGGCTATGGCCAATACTGCGCCGTCGTGGGCTTCTTTCAGTTGTTTTTGAACAGATTCACTATAAATCATAACCGCATTCTAAAATTTTGTGTTTAGAAAAATTCTGTAATTTTGTACATCGAGACATCGAGAGTATCAACGGTAAACCTTATGAGATTTCTCAGTTTTACTTGCATCGTTTCAAGTTCCTCCATAAAATTCGCCATCGAGTCAAAGTAATCGATCGACTCCGCAATACTAGGCTCTTTGAGTTCGTTCAGCCAGATTTTTAAACGCCTGTGACGTTATCGAAAATGTAAATTAACATGCGATATTGGATTCAGAAAACAATCAATTAAAGCAATCACTTGCATTGAATGAACTCCATGAATGTTATTCAGTTTGACATTCAATTGGGTAAAGAATGTGGACGTTTGTTGTTGCTTCGTTGCATATTCCAGACTAGAATTCAAATATTCCATTCCCAATGTGTCCTGTCGAATGTATTCAATGTGATTCGGAGCGGTGAGTTCTCCACGACCGAAATAATTGATTCCGAACACGATGGAAATCCCAAAATTCTCCATACTCCGCAAAATGTTTTTGTAGGATATCAGGTATCTATCAAAAAAATACGTGAGTCAAATCAAATATCAATTCTAGAAATAGCGAAATAACAATATTCATATAAGATTGCTTGTCGCACCTCCAGACGTCGGAACAATTTGTCTCTTTGACTTCATCAGTCAAATAACTCAGAATTGCTCGGTTGATATCACGATAGTACTGAATTACTTCGTATAGATTGGTGTCATTTAAATTGATTCTTGTCCTGCCCAACATCATTTTGGCAATCAAAACAAACGGTAAATGTAAGCACTAGAGCATATTAGGATTTATTGCTGGAATGCTGGAAATGGAATGGAATCCTCACCTGAAATCCTCCAATTTCACCCGAAACTTTGCCTTTGACGCAAAAATCTCAGAATTGCCTTTCCCAACTATTTGTGGCCAATAGTTAATTTCATCTAGGACTTTATCCGTCTGAGAAAATCGATCTGTTAAGTTTGACCGTACCGTCGTCCCGTTTAGAAATATGTAAAATGCCACTTCGGATCTTTCCCATTGGAGTTGGGTGACGAGTCTTGCTACATCCGCTGCAATGCTTATCTATGTAAAATCGTAATTTTAATAAAATTAATAAATCATGCAATATGCGTAATGAAGAAAACAAACCTGTTTGTCAATTTCATATGCTCCTTTTTGATACATCAAGACGGACCGAAGACTAATAAGATTTTGACTGATAAGGGCAACAATGGGAATAAATGGGAGAATTATCATCTGAAGCATTTGAAGACGCCGACCTTTCAAAAGCCGACTTTTTCTGGCTTTATTCCAAAAGCGGGTTTTACTCTACAGTAAAAACCAAGAATTTTACTTCATTTACATGTATTAATCAGAAATTAGTTGATATATTACTACCACTTCGTCACATTACATTTTCGCCTGACATTTCTTCCGACCCCGGGTCCTTTTTCGGGGTTGTAGAACTATTCCCCGTAGTTGAAGACGCCGAATCTTCATCCCCTTCACTTTCAGATGCATTCGTACTTTTTGTCGGAGCATTTCCACAAACTTCATCTTCAGTTTTCACATTACTTATTCTATTTCTAACTTTGCGTAGCCAAATATTCAAAAATGAACGAGACAACGTAACTTGCGACGCTTTTCTGCACTTACATCTTCTTCTAGTCTCATATTTCCCCTGAATTTCACTTCTACCAACAACCGTTCCACTTGAATCCGTTGACTTGATTATGTACAGTTCCTGTCGACTTTTCCTAACTTTATTGTCATCTTCGGGCACTATATTATTTTGAAAACAATCCGACATTTTCTAAGTTAACTAATAATTTTTCCGCATTTGTTTACCATAGACCTTAATGCACCGAAGAACAAAAGGTGAATGATTTAGAGACTAAAGCTGTCTAAAGGAGAAATAGCAGTACTCTATTTAATTAAAAGTCCGAGCGATTGTATATACAAAATGTCCTGATTGCATGCAAATAAAGGTCGACACGACAGTCGACACTCAAAATAAATCGTACAGCTAAACGGTGAATCGAATGAAAATTGACATTTTTCTATCTTTCTAATTAAAATGCACAGACAAATCACGATGTCCGCGAATTCTCAGCTTTGCACATAATTATAATTATTATTCAACTATCATTTATTCATTTATCTATCATAATCATTAATCATAATCTAATATATATAAGGAGAGTAATTGTATGAAAATCCCATTTCCAATGCATTTCTTTCTTTAAGACGTCTAAAAGCGTGTAAAAGCATTAAAAGCTGTACATTTTTCGATTTTCCCAGGTTTGTTAACTTTGAAGTTGTGGTTTTCTGATGATGTGATAATGATAATTGATACGCAAGCTTAGGAAAATAATGTTTATATACAAACATGTTCCGTATATTGTATCC